>PVLC010022583.1:0-26585 GCA_004027655.1 Graphiurus murinus
ATACCTTTGCCCTTTGTCCCTAGGGTGGTCCCTATCTCAAGATAGGTCAGAGAATTTCTTTATGATCAACTCTTCCATAGAAAGCTGGGGGAAGTTCAGAGTAATATTTCTAGGTTTTATGGCATACTTTTGGAAAAAAAATTCTGATTCTTATGATCTGCCTTGGCTAAAAGAGATTTTAGTTTTAATGATTTATTTTTGGGAGAGAAAGAGGAGGAGAATCAAGAAAGTGGGAGAATGTGAGAGAGACTTTACTTGTGAGGCCTTCTAATTTTAGGTATCATTTCCTGAGCCCCAACATTATATGTTTACTTATTGACTTGCTTAAATTTTATGTCTAATTACCTAGTCTCTCTAATCATAATACAAATTACATTAAAGACAAAAACTTTATAAGAAAAATAAACAATATCAATTGCCCACAACTACTAAGTGTTTGGCTAATTAGACTTTTATTGAGAGCTCACTGCTTCAAACTTGGATAGTTGTTAACAATACCTATTGTTTCAACAGTGGAGACTATTTCTGAAATGATAAAGAGTTGAAAGTAAGTGAGAATGCTGTCAAACTGCTCTTTTGTCTGAAAGTACAGTGTATAGACTAAAGCAACTCTATGCTCAGCATGAGGAATGGGTTACTGAATGGACTCTGGCACACACTTTATCTGAACCCAAGGTATTTGAAATGGTATTTAAAACAGTAAATTCTGAGCCCCAGCTGATATAATAATGGAAACAGATTCAAAATCAAAGCAAAACATAACTTTCCAGATTTTTGGAGATGGAGAAATAGTTCAGATTTTTAAAATCTAGAGGCTTAGATGGCTGAGCTGCTTGAAAGAAAAAGAAACTTTCAGTTTGGGTAACATTTAAATATTTATAGTTTCATAAAAGCTATATAATTCAGGAATTAAACTATAATAGCCTAAAAAATCTGTATCCAGTGAATTACAATAATTATTTACTGCTTATCCTTGTAGAACATGATAGAAATTCCCACAGTGTTGCTGCTTTCTATACCTTGTTATGACAATATACCATTATAAATGATAACACTGGCACCTGTGATTGTGTTACTCTCTATTGAGAGAACACCATACACTGAAGCAGCATGTTACTTAGAAAGTATTTTGAAGCATAGAATATAAAAAAAAAGTTTAGGTTCTGATTGCAGAAGGAAATTCATTGAGGAGAGGGAAAAATAATTTTTTTTGCTCTACTGTTCATTTCTCCATCTGGAATCATGCAAGTTTGATTTTTAAAAAGGCAGATTAACTAGAAACAAACAAACAAATTTATTTAATATAAGTTTTGTATGACAGGGGAGGCTTTGTAGGAAATGAAGACCTGAAGAAATTGTTAAGTTAGGCAGTTCAACAGATAGAGCCAGGGTTGTGATAAGGCTTCCTCCACTGAGGGTAACAAAACATCTCTCTACTTTGAGTGATGGCGAACCCCACCCATAAGCTGTCTGATTCATGGCCAAATACTTCTTTATGAAATCTAAAAGGAAACAGGTTTAACTGGCCTAAGGGACTTTCCAACTTTGGAGCACTCATAGAGTACTAAACCCCTGAGTTTCCCTTAGGTATCAATGGGAAATTTTCCAATATGGTAGATACAGTCCAGACTTACTGAATTGTGGCACGAAATAGCAGTGACTGCCACCAGATACACTAGAGGGAAGGTTTTAAGATGAGATATAAAAACTCACCACATGGAAAAATGCCATTATCATTTTCACTCTTGGAAAAGACCACTCCATGACCTTCTCTCTGGATTGTATTCCCTCCCTTCTAACACAACCTGCTCTTCTAAAATGGTCCACTCACTTCACTAAATAAAATCTGTGCTTATCCTTTATGTCTCATGAATGAAAACAAAAACTGAGGAAACCACTGCCTGGTAACAGTTAAGCTTTGGCATTTTTATATTAGATATGACAGATCATGGAGAGTCATAGAAAAACATGGTAGGACATTGGTGTGAGCTAAGGATAGGGGGAAATCTAGTGAGGCCAGATTAGTAGCATTCTTCTCAGGGCTCCTGTCTTTTGAATTAAGGATGTTGCTTTTCTTTTGGAACAGAGATGGCAGTTCCCACATAATCTTATAACATTATTTAGGTGAAAAGAGGAAGGGCAGAGAGCCTTTCTTACATCTTCTTTTTCTGAACTTTCTTCACCTTCAAATATTCAATATGCCAAGGTGTCCTGTTTAGGGGTAACCTGTTCTGAATTCTGTCTCTCTGCTTAGTCAACTAATCATAGAGACATCCTAAGTCAAAGAAAGGAAGTATCAAAATATACAGTAAATAGCATCAGACATGGAGGCAAATGCCTATAATCCCAGTACTTGGGAGGCTGAGACAGGATGATTTTAGGTTTGAGGCCAGTCTCAGTAACTCATCAAGACCCTCATCAACTTAGCGAGATCTCACTTCAAAAAGAAACAAACAAACAAAAAAGAATAAATAAAAAGGGCTGTGGTTATGGCTCAGATGTAGAATGCCCCTACCTGCAATTCCCAGTACCAAATGTATGTAGTAGTTCTTCCTTATCTGTGGTTTTGCTTTTTATGGTTTCAGTTACCAATGTTCAATCATGGTCAGTAAAATAAATTTTAAGAGAGTATAGGGGAGAAAGGACACATTCAAATAACCTTTATTACAGTATATTGTTATATGTTCACTATTTTATTTTTTATTATTTTTCATATTGTGCCTAATTTATAAATAATCTATTATAGTTATGCATGTGTAGAAAAAATATGGTATACACAGGGTTTGGTCCTATTTGCAGTTTCAGCCATCCAGTGGGGGTCTGGGACTGTCTTTTCCAGAAATAAGGAGGAACTACTATAATTTTAAAATCTAAAAGTATGAGTTTCATATAAACCTGGCATGAACATGAGCCAGAAGTTTAATTATTGCATTATTGAAGGAACCAGACCAGTATTCTTAGTCTAATATTATTAGTGGAATTAGGTATTGATAAGAATTTTAAGGATAGAGAATTTTAAATGAGATTTGTATGTTAGGTTTAAAAATGTTGAATAGCTCACAGGGTAATGAAACAAAATCTTTGGGGATGTTTTTCGATCAGTTAACTATCTCCAAGTTAACATACAATTTTACAGTGTTTAAGTCTGATCAAATAGAAAATGCTCAAGTCAAAGACATTCTTTTAGATTTTTCACTATCCATTATGGCCACTAACTACCTATGCTGTTTGAATTTACATCTAAATTGATTAAAATGTATACACTAAAGATTCAGTTTCTCAGTCATTGTAGCCTCTTGCATGTGACAACATAGCATCTCTTTTAGTCACTTAATCAATCCTTGACTAGGCCTTTTTAAAATATACTTTTATTGGTACATTGTAATTATACATCATAATGAAGTTCAGAGGGGTAGAACACGCATGCACAGAGCACTTGGTGTGTTTCCCTCTGCATCCTACCCCACTCCCTCCCCTTCCCCATGCATAATATTGAGTCTGTATTGAAAGGGCCTTTTTACAAAGCCGAAGTATGCCATCAAAGAAACCTGTTACTTTATTTGTACTTTTTCCTTTTGCTTTTTTCCCCCAATTCTGGATGCGTTTTTGAATAGAATATTTACAGCTCTTTTTTTTCTACCTTCTCCAACCCCTCCCTCCACACACACAATTTTTTTTTAGTTGTAGAGGATTTGAAAAAGGTTTGTTCTTAGTTCATAAAAGGTATTTATTTCTCTTATTACTATAAATTTTAGCTGTTCCATTGAACCTGTTATGTTTTTTAGGTTGAATGAACTATTTTGTGCAAGTGAAAAAATAAAAGTTATATTTAAATACCTATATTTAAGGATTTAGAAATTCTTTCTCCATTCAGCTAGATCATCCTCAATCTACAGATAGCAAGATGAAAGATATGGATAAGTGATCCTTACTTTACATGATAAAACTACTTATTTTGGCATAGCAAGAGATTTTCTTTGCAGTTTAATATCATAAGAATGCCTATAATTCCAAAGTATCTTTTGTAATAGCTTGGGCAAACATGATGTTACTCTCTGGTCTGTAGTGCTAGATTTGTGCCTATGATGCACTGATTTTGTGTGTGTGTGTGCTTTTCAGATGTGGAACAAATGGCAATTGATTGGCTCACTAGGAATCTCTATTTTGTGGACCATATCAGTGACCGGATCTTTGTCTGTAATTACAACGGGTCTGTGTGTGTCACCCTGATTGACTTGGAGCTTCATAATCCAAAGGCAATTGCAGTGGATCCAATAGCAGGGTAAGAAACTCTTCTTTATCATGTTTTGTCTGCAAAAGTTTCCATTAGGGAATAAAGATTAAAGTCTGACAAGAGTTGCGGGAAAGAAGACTATAGACTCAAAAATTTTAAAATAAAATCGTTGTTAACGCCTGCATTGCAGTAAGGAAAAAAAAAGACTGTAAGTCACTATTCAGAATCTGGGAATGCCAGCTCCCTAACAGATTAATATTGTAGGCCTAAACTAAGACACAAGCAACCTGCTAGCCTCCTAAGAATTACTTTGTCACCAGAGAAGAGCCTCAGGATAGTTTTAGGCTAAAGAGAAGAGACTTTTTAGCAGAGGACTTTGTCATTAGCAAACTTTGCAAATGCTACTTGAAAGATGCACTATTAATATACTTATGTCCAGCATAACATTTAGAATTTATATAAGAAGTACAATATATTCTCAGGGGGTATTACTAAAACATTAAATATATATTTCTTATTTCAGAATCTAGTTTTTCTATACATATTAATATGTAAACTCAGTAAAGTTAATGAATACCTCATCGGAATACATACTCATTTTATTTTACCTTTAAATTTGCAAGTTAGTTTATTGGATAAAAGGCCTTGTAGTATAAGACCTTCTGTTAGAAAATAAGTTTATAGCCCTTTTTTATTATTTCACTATTCATCAAAATACAGTCATAAAATGTTTAAGTCCCCATCAATTTTGTTCATATATTTAGAAAATCAAATCAATATCTAAATTGTGCCTGTATTATATAAACAAGGTGGAGTAGGTGAGGAAGAAAAAATTAAAGAACCAATAAATCTATTTTTTTTCACTAAGAACTATTGAGCAAGAATCTGTCATGTAAGTGGCAAAGTGTATCACTTTAATTGAAGGAGCTGTTGCTTTTGAAGATATAAATTTCAGCAAAGAATTGAAAACCAGAATTTTGTTCCTGTGATTGTCTTAATAGTCCTCAAGCACTTCAGGCTGAAATGTCTGATGGAATGTATCCTAAACTGCCATAAGCCTCCATTCAATAAATGGGAAAATATTTACTGAAGAAACAGCTGTCATCCATATGTGGACTTTTGTCACTCTTTACTTAAAGTCTGATTGAATATTAAGATGCATCATCACAATGGTTCTGATTTTGACAAGAACAGCTTGCACGTAGGAACTTTGCTAGGGAGGCTGTGTGATATAATTCTTGAAGGCAGCTCTGTTTGTACTCGCAGCAGATGGTTCCTTGACTGCAGTGCTGCTTCAAAAGACATTAGTAAGAGGAGTTGTATTTAAACTGATTTGTTTGGGTGGTTGGATAAGGGTAGTAAAGAAGAATTGGAAATTTACAAATGTGCTAACTGCATTCTTTTGGCACCCTGTTTAGAAATGTATTCACTTGCATGTTTTTCCCTAGATATACTAACTGAAATTCAAATTAGACTTTACACAGTCTTGCCAGGCAAAAATGTTAAAAGGTGAGGCTATTTTGCCCCCCTTTTTTGCTCTTCTTCTCCTTCCCCATTCTTAGTAATAAAGATTCAAAACTAACTGCTGAACTGAAATCTATGTAAACATCATCTCTCTTTCTGAACAATAGCATATTTATAATTTCAGGCTTCTTCTTTCTTCTTGTCATTCTATGAGGGGAGCACATTTTGTCATTTTTGCCAATGAAATTAGGAGTAGGAAGCCCCCAGGATGTTTGTACTTACTCTCTGCTGGATCCCTTTGTGCCTAGTAACTGTTTAAATGTGATTTTGTCATGTATCATTTATCACAATAAGTTCTTTGGATATTTTTTGTTGTTTGTTCCCTGGCCATCCCTAGCATAGTTTTTCAATTATGAATCTTTGATATCAGAGAAGCAAAATCTACTCTTTTAAAATATAGGCCTATTTGTAGTAGAAAACTTTCAGCTATATTCTACTTTTGTCTTCTTGGAATTTTGGCTAAGATGAATGTGATGCTCTCTAGGAAGGGAAGAGTAGGTTTTTCCTTTAACAGGTGAGCCCGCTCTAGAACAATGTGCATAGTTTGGCCAGAATACCTCCACATGCCCTATGAAAGGGAAAACCTTTCACAGCTAAAATTTCTCTGCTTTTTCTAATTGTGTGCGGTGATATACACACCCTCCTGCATATCACCTGTCTAACTTCTATTCAGAAATATCAGAATGTGTTATATAATATTGAGCCAGTACTTAGGAGGCTGAGACAAGAGGATCGTAGAGCTAACTCTCAGAAATTGACCTTAATAGATTTGGAAGTAGAGAGATATTTTCCTTACTTCCCAAAAGACTGCATTAAAAAAAAAAAAAACAAAAAAAACAACATTTACTTTGGCCATATTTTTAAACTAACTTTTCTCAGCCTAGTATTCCCTTTGTAGCTAATGACTATTATAGAATTATCGATGCTATCTTTTATTTTTTTAATTTTTTTCTGGTAACAGGGATTGGACCCAGGGGTTCTATCTCTGAGCTATACTCCCGGATTTATTTTCTATTTGGAAACAGTCTTGCTGAGTTGCTGAGGCTGGCCTCAAACCTATGATCCTCTTGTCTCAGCCTCCTAAGTACTGGCTCAATATTATATTTTTAAATTTATTTTCTGCTTGTCTTAAGTTCTTCATGGTTCAGAAATAGAATAAATATATATTGTAATATATACCCATATATGTTTATTTCCTCATTAATAGTTAAAATAACCTGTGCCCATTATTTTTTTCTCTGTACTCTTCTTATGACTTAAACCCTGGCTCTAATCCCAATGTGCCAAAAAGAAATATTTTTAAATCAACCTTGTTTTTATGTTCTCTTGAATTTTAGATGTTGGCAATGACTCATTAATCCAGAGTGTTTTCTCAGAGATACTTCTGGAGATTTTCCTTGTCCTTTCAATTTTTTCTCAATATTTTCTTCCAATAGTTACTTGAAAAGCTTTCAAAAATTATTTCTATGGAATCAGTAGAGTTGGAAAGTAGCATAAAGAGCATAGTCCTACCAACATAAAAAATAGCATTTCTCAAGCCGGGCGTGGTGGTGCACGCTTGTAATCCCAGCATTCGGGAGGCTGAGACCAGAGGATCTGGGTTCCCAGCCAGCCTCAGCTACCTAGTGAGGCACTCTGCAACTTAGTGAGACTCGATTTCAAAATAAAGAATAAAAAATAGGGCTGGGGTTATAGCTTGGAGGTAGAATGCCCCTGAGTTCAATCCCCAGTACTGCCAAAAAAAAAAAGCATTTCTCTGAGAGATTACAAGTAGTTGCCTTCTAATGATTAAGAGTTTGGAACTAGAGTCACTGTCCCTTAGGTCAAATCCTGGCTTCATTAGTGACACTCTGTGTGGCTGTGGATGTCTCCTTGTTTTACTTACCATAAAAATGTGAATAATGATATATGGCTGGTTACAGGGCTTTTGGGAAGATCAGATAAGGTCAAACTCATAAAATGTTTTGGTACTTTTTGAGTTGTAGAATGAGAAGTATTTTCTTTATATTGCTTCAAAATAAGTACTAATATTTCTGGAACTGTTAAGATCATTGTGTATAGAGTGATGTGATTAATATCTTACCCCAGCAAAGATAATCTCATGTCTAGTTCCAACCTCTTCCTAATACCAACTCTCCAAAAGAGATTTTATTTCATATAGACTGAATTTACTTAGTTTTTCACTTCACAACAACAATTTTATTTGATCAGCAGTATTTAAACTGTGAGTCTGTTTTTTGCATAGTTACATAGTTCTTGCATTAGCAAACACAATGGAATGTTTTTCAAAATGTTACATTGCTTGCACACATATTTCATACTTTTAAAATGGTGGAATGTGTCATACAATAAAAGTGTATGAAGATTATAGGTAGTGTTTAAATGAAAATGCTAATGTGGACAAGTTGCTATCCTACTGATTAAGGAAAATAACTTTACTGTTGCTTAGATACTACATCATACAACCCAAAGCTTTTGTATCCTTTCTCTCTTAGACTTAATTTACCATATAATAAAATATTAAAGAAGAGGAGAAAGAATAAGAAAAAATGAGGCATAGCCTGGAAATAAAGATGAAATTGACATAGGATTTTGAAGACAAATATAGTGCAACTGTGGGTCTGAAGATATTGGAGAGGAAAGATCTTTTTCATTCCTTGCCTGGGGCTCCTATAGGAAAAGACATATTACCAGGATAAAACACACAGGTCTTTTATTATAAAGCTTTATGTGATAGAGAAGACTTAAGAAATGAAAACCAACAAAACAAGGAAACCTGTGTGCTTTTATGCAAAGTTTGATGAAGAAATAGATGGTTGTAGAGAAGTAAGATCACACAAAAGGATATGATCTAATAATAACAATCAGGAAGAAATTTAGGAAGGCCTGTTCCTTCACATTCTTCTCTGTGTCCCTGTGTCTCCAGAGAAGATGGCATTCCCTTGTTCCTGTATAGGATAGGCACCTCTAGAATGAAGGTTTTAGGACATATGTATGTCACAGCAAAGTCAGATCATTCTTTTGTTGACCTGCTTCAAGGGAAAAGGTTTGGAGATCAGAAGGTGAACTTCCTGCTGCTGCTGTTTTCTGAAATACTAAGACACCACATTTTGGGGTACCATGACCTGAACCCCACCAAGAAGGAAGGTAACAAAGGAAACACTATTTTAACAATTGAGGTTATACAAGATATATTTGGATTAACTTCAGTGTTTTTCAAAAGATAAGGGTAAAGAAGAAAATTCTTTCTTAGTTACTTTTGTATGTTGAACGACATTTTTAACCTTTAGTATTGCTTTAATACTGTATATTATCTGAGTCTAGGAGAATTTAACTGTGGTCAAGAGTAGAGCTAGCCTATGACTTTGGTTCTAAGATGTGGCATTAGGCTTTCTATTAAGTTAAAATCTTTACACTAGATTTGAGACAAGAGTGTGTTCTACCATAAATGTGAAATTGTTGAAACATTTATGAAATACAAGGAATCAATTAGTCTTAAACCTGACAAGCATTATAAAAAACAGAATAAAATTAAATAAATATTTTGATAAAGGTACTGACATTGGAGTTGAAATTTTAGGAAAAACATATTTTGGGAGACAGTATACCATATATAAAACACAAGTTCAATAATAAAACTATAGGAGAGGGCTAAGTAAAGGAAGGCGGGAATTTCTCCATATTAAGTGAAAGAGCAGGAAATTAATATTTTTTCATGTATATCATAGATCTTTTTCATTTAGGATGGACTTTTTGACTTATAGAGAGTGAATGGCAGAATGACGTGTAGGATTTTTTTTTAACTTGGGATTGAACCCAGGGATATTCTACCTCTGAACGATAAACCCAGCCCTTAAAATTTTATTTTTTGTCTGTTTGTTTTGAAACAGGTTCTTGGTATTTTGCTGAGAGTTTTACTATGTTACTGAGGCTGTCCTAAAATTTATAATCCTCCTGTTTCAGCTTCCCAAGTACAGGGATTACAGGCATGTACTACTATGCTTGACAAGGATTTATTTATGAATCTATGAGCTCTGTCAGTAATGATAGGAGAGTGTGTTGTCTTTGTTCTCTATTAGAGCAGAGCATTTTCAGGGAGACAAGAGGGTAAGACTGAAGTCTCAGAAGTTAAATTCACACTCCAATACTGCCAGGAGTGGCTGACTGGCAGTATTTGATAGTTAAAAGACTCTTTCTCAATCACCCACCTGGATCTCCACTCTTGGTGAAACTAATCATGGCTGAGAAATTAAAGGTAGAATCAAAGTTAGCAGCCATCAGGGAGACAGCCTTCCTAATGAAATTCTAATGTGAGGTGTGATTGTAGAAAGTTAGTATAGGGAGCTAGGAAATGAATCCGGTTTGCCTATACATACGGAAGGGGTTTTGTAACAAGGAGAGCTTCAGGAAGGAGTACAGGTTTCTTACTTATTTTAGATGACTCTCAGAGCCAGCCCAGATTCTAGGCTGAATACTTCACTCATGAATTTATTTGCAATGGGATATAAGTAGAATTGTTGCAGATATTTGGCTATGAAACCTCTCAGAATACATGGCAGAAAAATTAAGCCCAGTGATGACTCCCAAGCCCCTGACCACTACCTACTGATTCAAGGATTGAGATGGTTACAAAATCTCCAGGACTGTGAACCTTAAGAATCATGTAAAGACACGACTCTCTGCTATCCTTTTCACCCCAGTGAGGTTATAATCTTTGAGGGAAATGGGCTTCTCTGCAATTCATAACTTACTAATCATTTGGAATTTTTACTCACATTTTGTAAGTTGTGAGTCCTCATGTTTTGATGAAAAATTGCTTCTTTCTTACACATGCCCATAAGCAAACAGAAGAAGAAGGAGGAGGAGGAGGAAGAGGAAAAGAAGGAGAAGAAAGAGGAGGAGGAGGAGAAAAAGAGGAGGAGGAGAAGGAATGTTGATTTCTTAAGGCTCTTTCATTACTTTGATATAGCCATGTGAATTAGGTTTCCCAAAGTAGGGGCACTTTCTCATTGTTCGTAGATAGGTATCATTTTTTTATTTTTAATAGACAATTGATAATTGTACATTTGTGGGGTACTGTGTGATATTTTTATATAGTTATATAATATGTAACAATCAAATCATGAGAATGAATACATTCATCACCTCAGGTATTTATCATTTCTTTGTGTTGAGAACATTCAAAACCTTCTCTTCTAGCTTTGTTGAAATAGACAGTAACTTATTGTTAACTATAGTCACCCTTCCCTGTTCTAGAACACTAGAACTTATTCCTTCCATCTAATTACAGTTCCATACCCAATAACCATCCCTTCTCAGCCCCATGGTAATCACTATTCTACTCTCTTCCTATATGAGATCAATTTTTATAGCTTCCATGTATGAATGAAATACATAGTATTCATCTTTGCATGACTGGCTTATTTTACTTAATGTCTTCCAGAATCTCCGCTGTTGCCACAAATAACAGAATTTCACATATTTATGACTAAATAATACACCATTGTGTGTATGTGTGTGTATATATATATTATATATTTATATATATTCATCTATCTATCAATGAATATGTATATGAATGTATATCTTAATTATCATGAATAGGGCTGCAATAAACACAGGAATGCAGTTATCTTTTTGACATACTAACATCCTTTCCTTAATATATACCTAGTAGTAGGATCGCTGTACCATATTGTATATATTTCTATTTTTAAGTTTTTGAGCAACCTTCATGATGGCTATACTACTTATATTTCCACCAATAATTAATAAGACTTACCCCTTTAGCCAGGTATACTGGTACATGCCTGTAATCCCAGTGCTTGGGAGACTGTGTTAGGAGAATCACGGGTTCAAGGCCAGCACATGGTAATTTAGCAAGACCTTGTTTCAAAATAAAAAATAAGCTGGGTGTGGTGGTGCACCCGTGTAATCCCATTACTTGGGAGGCTGAGGCAGAAGGATTGCAGGTTCGAGGCTAGCCTCAGCTACTTAGTGAGGCCCTCTGCACCTTAGTGAGATCCTGTTTTAAAAATAAAAAAATAGAGCTGGGCGTGGTGGCGCACGCTTGTAATCCCAACATTCGGGAGGCTGTGACCGGAGGATCCAGGTTTGCGGCAGGCCTCAGCTACCTAGTGAGGCATTCCACAACTTAGTGAGACCCAGTTTCAAAATAAAGAATAAAAAATAGGGCTGGGGGTGTAGCTCGGAGGTAGAATGCCCCTGAGTTCAATCCCTAGTACCGCAAAAAAAATAAATAAATAAATAAATAAGTAAATAAATAAAAAATAAAAAAATAAAAATAAAAAAAATAGGGCTGGGGTGTAGCTTGGTGGTAGAATACCTCTGAGTTCAATCCCCAGTACCATATAAATAAATAAATAAATAAATAAATAAATAATAAATAAATAAAATAAAAAAGAACTTGGAAGCTCAGAGGTAGAGAACTCTTGGGTTCAATCCCAGGAAGACACACACACACACACACACACACACACACACACACACACACACACACACATGCAAACACAACATGCACACACTCACACACACTTCCCATTTTTTAAAACTTTATTTTTTTATACTTTTATTGGTGCATTTTAGTCTCACATCATAATGTCCTTCATAGTGATGGTGACATTCATGCACATAGCACTTACTCCCCCTTTTTAAGGATGGTATCATTCTTGAAGACAGATGTAAATCTAGTTTCCCTCAGGATCTTCCTGTGTATTCTTCCTTATTAGGAAAATTTTCAGGGAAAAATAGATCCATTTAGATAATTTAGTGATTATTCTCTTGAATTTACATATTGACCTGTTAAAATTTCTTTCCTAGACATTCAGAATTTAAAGTTTCTTTGGAGAAAAAAAACAAAAACAAAACAAGAATGAACTGCTAAAACTATATTTGTGGTTATTAGGTATCTAAGTCTTGCACATAAGAGCAGTGTTCAGGTTGAACTCTGTATTTACCTGTATACTGGAAAGTGCCAATGGAGTAGTTTACTCATTTCTTCTACTCAGTGGGCAATTCCTGCAGTATAGTAACATGCTTAGGCTTGCACCAATTATAGTAAATTTGCACCAATTATACTAAAATTCATCAATGTTTTTCTCTTTAACTACAGGTTCCTGTTGTCATCGTCATATCTTCTTATACCTATAACCTATACATATCTAAATATTATCTTATCCATTCTGATTCCCTACTTTTCTAGTTCCATTTTACGTGAGTCTAACACTCCTTGTGGCAGTTAGGTTCCTACAAAAGTAACTCTGTGGTCAGTATCTGCTTATCTTATGCCTGCTTACTAAGGGCCCCAGGAAAGTGAGCTCCTGCCACCTTCTAATTTAAATCTCCTTTCAGGAGATACGCATGTAAACATGCAAGACCACATGGTTATGTGTGTTTTACAGTCTAAACTCATTTCCAATGACTTTGGTAGTTCAAGGATTCACTCAAGGATAGAAATACATATTAGCTTTATTATGCAATTTTTTCAATATTTTGTTTGATTAAACCTCTGTTCATATTCTTGTCCAGACCTTTCCTTAAATGGAGAATCATAGATGGCAAAAATACCTTTCATTACAAACTCTTCCAGTTACAAATAATTTTTCTATTTCATTGTGATTAGCCAGAGAATGCAGTGGGTGACTTGGAGTGGTTTACATGTAGTACACTCTTGATAGGGAATTTAACCAAAATTGGTCTGATTTCTACATTATTCTGATTCATGAAATTTACAAAGTCAATAAAATGCAAAAATATTCACATTCCCACTTGCTCTTTTTTCTATTTTTTTTAATTTTTTTTCCTTTTTACTCTGTAAGTTTTCATTGTCAAGCTTGTCTGCAAATTACGGATTTCAATTCTCTTTCTAGTAACTATATTTAGTGTCTTCCTAGCCTTCCAATTACTACCAAAAAAAAAGTTATCTGAATTCCTACTTTTATTATGCTTTCTACTCAAATAGTTAAAGTAACAAATAAACAACTGTACATAGCCTAAATAAAGGAAAAATATTATCTTACTTTAAAAATCTAGATTTAAGACAATTACAGCACTGATTTCTTTAGTAGCTTAACAGTTATTAAGTACTTGTTTTCCCCTGGGCCCTTTGTCTTTATGATGTGTTTTATGTATTATGTGTTTTCCTTTCAGGCTATTTATTTCCCTTATCATCATAAGATATCTGCTGAAATTCTGGGATCCTACAAAGAAATAGGGTATTGAGTTTAAAAGCAGTCCTCTTTATTTTTTAGTTAGAGAAGAGGTCCCAAAGCAGACATTCCCTGATGACTTCTTGGTTGAAACTAGGTGACATGTCCAATAATGAGTCGGATCAGGCCACTTTTACCATTAGCAGATTAAGACACAGGAACAGGGAAATAAAATTGGAGCCAGGGTAATGTATTATGAGCTAACAGCATCAACTGCAACCACTATTCAGGGTGGTTCCTTCTCATCTTCCTCCCAGGCACAGGGAGGTCTCATTTCACTTGGTTCAAACTATTTGGAATATAGACAGACATTACTTTGTATCAACTCCTCATTCTTCCTTCTAAGAGATCTCTTCCAAGATTTTTTTGCCAAGATCATTTTAATGCATTTATTTCTATTAAAATGACTTTGGATGCATTTTATACAATGCTGAGAAAAGCCTGGGATGGGCACATTCTTAGTTTCTCTATTTTTAAATCTTTAAAGACATTGTGTATGAAACTGATGGTAATTTTTATTGTTTCAGATTCTCCAATACTTTTAGAAACTTTATGATCTTTTCCAAAATGCTGCAGTAATAGTAAATAAACTATTGTTTTACCTACAAAATGATTCTCTTGTGGCATGAAAGCTTTTTAAACAGTGCCACAGAATAACTTACATACTAGAAGAATTTGTGCCAGTATTATAAAATAATGTTTTTATATTTTCAAACAGTATAAAATTATTTCTGATTGCTCTCTACATGGAATTCTATAAAAACAAAAAAACAAATAACAAATATGGGGCCATGATACTGATTTTGAAAGAATATGGACAATTTTCCTTTATCACTCAGTTATGATCAGGGAATCAAAGATGAAATGTTATGATTTATTTTCTCATAGATCTAGAGATGTAACCAAATTCTTCATTTGCCTGACCTCTTCCCTCGCTGTCCCATCTGGATGCCAAAATGATGCAAGGTTTCTCTTTTTATTGGGTCCTTGGGTCTGTGAAATTAAAGAACAAAGTCAATAGAAGGGTGTGTAGAGGGGTATAAAGATTTGTTCTAAGCCAAAAGAAAATAGAAAACAAAAACATCTTGCCCACACAGGAAGGAGGATCCCTGAAAGAGAGTAACCCTTGAAGTTCTCAGGAGATGAGCTTTTATCTATTCTTGTAGTTTTCCGTTTGATCTTTTGCGATTGGTCAGAATTGGGCCATAGAGACCCAATGTCTTTTGCCCAGTTTCATTTCTTGTGTCACTTAAATGCTTTACCTGTCCTTTTCCCTTTTGGATCTGAAGTTTTGTATTAACTTATATAAAACTTATATAGTTATCACTGCATCTATTAACCTTCCCTATTTCTGTTTTTTTTTTTTTTTCTATTTTTTATAGAGCTGTTTTATTTTAACCCTTCCTGTTCCTAGGTTCTCTGCCCTGCCTCACGGCTACAACAAGTTTATGCATGGAATATCAAATATTACAAGGAAAAGATTTGGTTATTACAGTTCAAAAAAAAACTTCATGTCACACAACTAGAAAATATTAAGGATTGATTTATGTAAAATTCTGAGGTGAATAATTGATGAGACACAAAATTTTATTTTCAAAAACTGAGAACATCTTGGTTTCTAAACATCCCAGATAAAGGACGAAAATCAGAAACATTTTTTCTGTCTATACATTACCACTATTTAAGATATAAGATGAATCTGGGATTTTGTCATAGACCATATAGTCATATACACTCAGAGAAAGAAGAGGGAGGGGGAAAGAAGTGGGAGAATCCATATACAGCTCTTATTCTGAGCTGTGTTTGGTACTGCCTGACTGCTGATACACTTGCAGGATATTGAAGCAAAATTGATATTTTCCCTTCAGCCAGACTCTTACTGGTTTGTCTAGGGGGAAATTGACTTGGCTCTAGGGTCAAGGTGGATATTTTCCAATGTAAGGTGATTTTTACTCAAAATTTTCTTTTAGTCATACAAAAGGAAAAGACAAATGTTGAAGGTATTTGGTCTTTTTGGGGAAAGGGGAATGTGATAATTTTCTTTATAAGCAACTGGAGTAAACACTGTGCTTAGGTTAACTATTAACTCCAGATAAAATATGCCCCAATAATATCTTAAAAATAATTTAATGTTTTTTGGGGGAAAGTATCATTTTTTAATAATAACTGAATATGGTCATGATAACATTATTAACAAATGATCTCTTTAGTAAATCCTAACATAATAATTACTTCCTAAATTTGGCTTACTGCAACATAAAATGAAGTTAAAAAGCAACATGAAATTATTACTGTTTTCTGAAACCCCCAGTTTAGGTCTCACAATGGAATGCAGAGTTGGCAATATAATTAATTTAAATGTTACCTAAGTAATTAATTCATCTCATAAATTTGTTCTGGAATCTATTTGAAGTGTTTGAAACTCTACAATACCTCCAAATTGATAAGATCCCTCATTTATTTTGTAAGAAAGTAAAGATATCTGGGTTTATTTTTAAATTATTTGTTATATTATGAATTTAACTAGGTAAAAGTTTCAAATATGTATAAACAAATGTAACTAAATTAAATTGATTACATAAAACAAGTATAAATTTCAGAGAGTACATGCTCAGCTTTGAATATCAATAGAATAACGTCTTTGTAACAATAGTATTTATTAAGAAAATGGTAGTTCCTTTTATCAATTTTAAAGTTGTGACATAACACAATAAAATTATATTTAATACTCACATATGAGTTCGATGAGTGTGTCACAGATCAATATGACACTTCCCTTTTGTGTATTATTCAAAGATCAAGGTTGATTTCATTTTCTATCTCTATAATTTCTTAGGGCCCTGTGTTATTCTGCTCTTAAATAGCAGAAAGGGAAACTAATGAAGATATATAGATATGATTGGGGGCAGGGAGATGGGAGAATATAACACTTGTCTAGACAGTTGCTTGTCTATGGCAGCATTATACAATGGGAATTGGAACATGGTTTTTGGAGGAACAGTTGGCCATTTCTACCAGAATCTTCTCTTCTGGCTACTAATGTCTAAATACATCATTCCTCCCATATATAGCATATCCTCCATTTAGGTCAACATACAGGATCTTCATGTGATGTGAAGTCCTGTCCACCATGTCCTTTTTAACCAACATATGAAAGAAAAGACAGATGTCTGCTCACACTGTCCCTTCACTTCCTGTGTAAACTGATGGACCAGTGATAACGTCACAACAACAATAAAACCCTCTCATTTAGAAAATGAAAGATAAAGGGATGCATAGTGGTCATTGGTCCAAGTTCAGATCCAGAACAGATCCAAATACAGGTTGAGACACAACCTAACTGGTACAGAATCAGGAAAGTAAGGTGAAGGCTTCATAGTCTGGTGTTTGGCAAGTCACTTGTTAGACTCATTCTTTTCTCTTCAAAGCATTCCTGTCTTCATTGTTCTCCTTTACTTATGGTTCCACTAGCAGGGTTTTTTAAATCATCTGTTATACTCTACATCACATTTGAAGTTGGCAGGGGGCGACAATCCTACCCCTGGGGCTTTATATTTTTCAGACTGTTTCTTGTTCATTCAAGTTTTAAGTTCTGAAGAGACAAAGGATTTTGTGAGCTAGGCACATGGCTTCTGAAGTGCTTGGATTATTCAGTGTTGCCTCAAGGTCTGGAGGTGAGTTTAACTTTTCCTGAGTCATGCAGACTTTGGTGGTGGTGAAGAATGGGGAATGGTAGATAGATGAACATAATCAAGTTTCTGTTAGGAAGAAGAATTGGAAAAAGCAAAGCAGAGATGGTTTCAGTAAAAACAGAAGAGAGATGTATAGGATTAGTGCCATGGGAATATTTGCTGTGGAATATGAACGACTTGAGAGCAAAATTGCTCTTCCTGATGGATATTTTGAGGTTCTTTATCAAAGCCTGCAAAGACTCGATAAGTATGGTAATAGTGTTGACAATGATGATGATGGCAAAGATGGCAGGGGCAACTTCATCAATAGTGTGAAGGTGATGCTCACCTCAAAAAACAGTCAGTGAAACTGAACGGATAGCTGCTGTGCTTTTCATTTTGAAGCATGCTAAGTTTGAAGACAAATATCTAGTTTATTCCATAGGGAATAGTACTTATCATTGTTGGCTTCTCAATATAGAAGACACAGGCTCAGAAGATTGAAAATAAGGGAAAGACTAGTTACAGAATAAGACTACCTGATGTAAACTCCACTTTCTTTAGATGTTCTGACACTTAGAATCTGTATATTTTCCTATTATTCAAAGGTAAGCAATGCCCAGATAGGATAAACAGACCAATAATGCACACAAAGTTGCTTAATAGAGAAAAGTTTTAATATGCTTGTTTAGGGTTTATTATTTATTTATTTATTATTTTTGTGGTACTTGCAATTGAACTCTTGTTCATTGTACCTCTGGACTATACCCCCAGCCTTATTTTATTTTCTTTTATTTTTAAACAGGTTCTCACTAATTTGCTGAAGCTTTTGCTAAGTTGTCGAGGCTGGTCTCAAACTTGCAATCTGCCTGGATGAATCTCCCAAATACCGGGATTACAAGTGTGTGCCACCACACCCAGCTTGTGCCTGTTTTTTTTGTTTTTTTGTTTTTTGTTTTTGCGGTACTGGGGATTGAACTCAGGGGCATTCTACCTCCGAGCTACACCCCCAGCCCTATTTTTATTCTTTATTTTGAAACAGGGTCTCACTAAGTTGCGGAGTGCCTCACTAGGTAGCTGAGGCTCTCTGCGAACCCATATCCTCTGGTCTCAGCCTCCCAAATGCTGGGATTACAAGCATGTGCCACTATGCCCAGCTATTTTAAAGTCCATTTTTACAACATTATTGAAGGTAGTTGATTTTATTCATCAGCTGATTTGATGTTATATCACATGACTTAAAGAAAATTGTATTTCATTAAAGTTAACTATATTAAGATGAATAATAGTGAATATCAATAGCTTATATTACTAATTTCATAATCTATGGGAGGATAAATATCATGTGACTAAAACTCAAAACCAGTTTTTTTCCCAAATAGAGTTGTAATATTCATGTTAGCCTGTTATATTAGGAATAAATTTAAAGGATCAAAGACCCTTGCCTTAAACACCTTTAATTAATAGTACCTCTAGGATATGTCTGAACTGTAACATTTTCTGGGAGGTAGTCTTATTGAAGTTTGAATTTGGAAGGACATTACATTATATTGTTGTCAAAAGAAAATACTTAGTTCATATTATAGTGTAAGTAAGATAGGAGAGACAATATTATAATGCAATACCTGATGGATCATCCTGCCCTCTCTCCTTCTAAAAAATGATAGTGAATTGATAG
Organism: Graphiurus murinus; assembly: GCA_004027655.1. NCBI lineage: Eukaryota > Metazoa > Chordata > Mammalia > Rodentia > Gliridae > Graphiurus > Graphiurus murinus. The sequence goes on from PVLC010022583.1 coordinate 19,336, forward strand.
TGAGCACTTCACATAAAGTCTACAGTGAGCTCATCTGTGCCATTTGAGCTACTTCATGATGGAGGTAATTTTACTGAACATCTTCTCATGTATGATCTCCAGTGTTCCAGAACATCTTGCTAGCCTGTCATCATTTTTCTGAACATTAGACTGTTTGAGTCATTCCTATAGAGGCTGGAATCAATGAACTAGTTTTGCGTTATATAACTTCTTTTCCTATTACTTATGCCACATCAGAATATGAATTTATAATATGATAGGACTGATTTTCTTTCAATGAGAACCAGATAGAGAAATAAAAGGAATAACATAAAGAGCAATGTGACTGTTTACTTTGAACCAGTCATTGTTCTAAGCAGTTCCTTTGCTTTTATCTATCTAATGTTCACATTTTCATAAAGTACATAATACTATTATCCCTTTTTATAGAGGGGGCTTGGAGAGGTGAGATTATGTGCCTATGGTAAAAAAGATCCAGTATGTGTTTCAGTCAGAGTTCTAATTTAAGCAGTGGCACACTATAATCCACATTTCTATCTACTGCAGGGCACCTGAAACAAGTTGTACTGAAGCTGGGGAGGTTAAGACTTGATGGGGGGGAAGGTTGTGGTGTGGACCATTCCTCTAGAATACTAGACTAACTGACCCTAAGGAAATAGTACTTGTGAATATGTAATATAAGGATGTTATTCCTTAACCTGGGGCAACTCCAAGTTCCTATCAGCTCCATAAAGATGCATAGAAATAGTACAGAAAATTTATTGCTAAAATTTTAGATATGAGAAAATTTTAGATATGAGATTTTGGAAAAGAAAAAACTATAGAGAAAGTAAGAAAAATCAATGGTTGCCAGGGGAGTAGGGCAGGGAGGAGGGGGTAGGGCTGATCAGATGGAGTACAGAGAACTTTTAGAGCAGTGAAACTGTTCTATATGTTTCTACAATGATGAGTGCGAGATATTATGCATGTTTCAAACCCATAAAACTGTACAACACAAACAGTGAGCCCTACTGTAAACTATAGACTTTATTTCATTATACTGCCTCAGTATGGGTTAATTAATTGTAACACATGTAACACACTATTGCAAGATGTTAATGATAAGGGAACCTATGAGGAAGAAAGAAGTATATGGGGACTGTGTATTATCTGTTCAATTTTCTATAAACCTAAAACTGCTATAAAAAGGGTCTATAAATTGTATTAAAGGAGAGAGAACAGAATCTGCTTATGGTGAGTGATTGCATGACTATAGTTGTGGATCAATTGAGAAACAGATGACTCATTTCAGAAAAATTGGATCTTTTCTGCTTTCATGCTAATATCCAGGAATTCTACATGCTCACTCAATCACAATCAAATTCAATTAATACCTTCTTCTGTGTTCTCTGTACTCCCATTTCTCTGTGACTTTTGGATGAACCTAAGTATCTTCCTTGCCCCAGCTATGTCCTAATAGAAAGCTGAACCATTAGCATTTTTACGGCCACAGGTGTACACTTCAAGACTATTTGAGTGTTTTCCCTAAAATGCATAACCTATAAGGACACAGGAAAGAAATTTTCCCCTCCATTTCTTACTGTGGTTGTAATAATGGGGCTCCATTTTCCCATGCCCAGTTAGCCCTCATTAATAAGCTGACATTTGAGAGGAATATTTACTCTCAATTTTAAACACAAAGCAGCTTATAATGGCTGAGAAAAAGGAGGTGGGTAAATATTGCTATTTCTTGTGGAGTGGAATGTAGACTCATTCCCTGCACTTTTTCTCACTGCTGAGGAGAAGGAAATGGCTTTCAAAACTGAGTGGGTCAACAGACCCATAATTGTGCTTTTTCCACACAGCTAAAACTCAACATGAGGCCTGGCTGTCAACAAGACTGTAGGACAGAAATCAAATAACGGTTATTAGAGAAAGCAGAGTAATGATAGAGTCAGGTTGTAGTCAGAAGGAAGGACTAGCTGATTCACTTGTGCAAGAGAAAATGCCTCTCTGGTTGGTATTTTCTTCTTCTTCTTTTTTTTAACGTGTGTGTGGGGAAGGGGTTGAGGAGCTGGGGATTTAACTCAGGGGCATTTGACCCCTGAGCTACACCGCCAGTCCTATTTTATTTTTTATTTGGAAACAGGGTCTTGCTAAGTTGCTGAAAACTTTACTGAATTGCTGAGGTTGGCCTCCGGCCCTGTGAGTCTCCTGTCTCAGCATACTGGGATTACAGACATGGTCACCACACCTGAACTCCAGTTTGTATTTTCTAGGGTTGACGGCTTGGTTACCATTATGTATATGGTTCACATGGGTAGAATATTATATATACCATTCATTGTAGATTATTTGTCTGACTAAATCTTCATACCTAAGCAAAGAGGAGATTTTTAAAAATCACAACTTTGTATGAAAAGCTCGCAAACCACACCATGAATTAGCATTGCAAAGTTCAGTTTAATAGTCATACAATGATGTATACTTAGTCACAAATAGCATACTGGTACTCTATCATTAAGCGTTTGTATACATGGTAATAAAAATCTATTGTTAATATGGTGCTAATACATTTTTTTAGCCAGAGTACCAATAGTTTTCCTCTGTTTTTAGTATTTTGATTTTTTTTTTCTCAGTGGAGGGAGAAGTATCTTTTTTTGTGCCAATCTGTTCCTAAATACTGTTTCCATTTTCATATTTGAATCTGTCAACGTCTAGTGCGTTGGGTTCCCTGGGCAAGGGTCCACGGGACACAGGGGATGCAGAGCACGACAGGTTCAGCAACTGCATGTTTATTGAAAGCTTCAGCATAATACTTATAGGCAGAAGAACAATAGACAGGCTTTCTTTCATAAAGTCATAAGATATTTTGTGTTACAAGCTTTTCTGTGTAGTTCAGGTAGAAGTGCAATAATATTTCAATTCATAAACCCCCTCTGTTTTAAGTCTTCTTGTAATAAATCTTCTTGTTCTTTTCCCAGGCTAGTCTGTACTCAAACTGTTAGTAATCAAGAACACAGTTCACCAGTCGCCATGCCAAGAAGCTTGCTTCCTTATCATGAGAATAAATTCTGGCAGCACTATGTGGCTGGAGAAAGAGTTTGCTCTTTCTCACACTTGGTTTTCCAAACTTCTCAGCAAACATAGTATCTATCCTCATTTATGTCTCAGATAGAGCCCGCATTCAAGGCTGGGAACTGTTTCTCCACAGCCTGCATTCAAGGCTGGGAACTGTTTCTCCACAGAATCTTGATAGTGTTGGAGTGATTGTTTCAGTTTTTATAAATTATATAATGAAATCTCAAACTTTTGTCTTTAGAAAGGCTGGGTCTGGTGGCATTCCCTGTAATCCCAGTACTCAGAAGGCTGAGACACATGGATCACAGGTTCGAGGACAGCCTCTGCAACCTAGTGAGAACCTTCACAACTTAACAAGACTGTTTTAAAATGAAAAATAAAAATAAAAAAGAACTGGAGGAACAATATCCCTGGTTTCAATCCCCTGTACCACAAGAACAAGTTCTGGACTGGATATTTAGCTCAGTGTTGGAGTGCTTGCCTGCATGTGTAAAGCCCTTTGTTTGATCCCTGACATTGCAAAAAAAAAAAAAAAAAAGGCAAATTCTCTTCTTTCCTACTGGGTAACTATAATTTTGTTGCTGTCATCCATATAATTTCTGTGCCTGCATGCTGCCATACTATGCAATGCAGGATCAATGGTTGTGCAATTCTCTTCAAACACTAGTTTTTAATTATTTGTGGCTTTCATGGAATACTGCAATGTAAGTCAGTGGCAGGGTTTTGGGAAGCTGCAAGTTATTTTTAATGGAGGATAACATATACATTTCCAGATTAATTGCTAATTAATTGCTAATTGATTTTTTTTATTATTTACTTACATATGCTCCATCTTTTTTATCCAGCTTTGCCCAACTAAGTGCATTAATGACAAAATGGAACTCAACACCACATTTGTTCTTTTGACTAGTACTAGGGAATTTTTGCATCTAATCTAGTTGCATTGCTCTTTTTTATACTTTTGTTGGTACATTGTAATTATACATCATAGTGAGGCTTAAAGCCATACAGACAGATATGCAGACAGGTATTGGTGTATTTGCTTTCATGTTCACTGTACTAACATCACCCCCCTTACATAATAGTGAGATTGTAGCCATAGCTTCATGCATAGCCTCATTTGAACTGGGGAAGGTGAAAAGAAGAACTGATGCATTGCTCTTTAATAAACTTTTTGCTTTGTGAAAGATTTGATCTTCACAAAACCCTATGAGGTATGCATTATTTATTATACTCATTATACAAATAAAGAAACTAAGGAGGGGAGAGAAAAAGCACTTGCTATATATCCCACAGTTACCAAGTATATGAAAATCAGTATTTCAATCCATAAGCCCTCTTTGTAGAATTTCTGATTAGTTTTAAACTTCTGGACAGGAGCAATTAAATGAAAATAAGAATATACAAATAAAAGTTATTATTTTGGAGCAAAGCATTGTCATTGTTACTGGTATTAGTCATTGCAATTTTTCTTTCTCATGGCTTTTTAGTTTTGAAAATCTGAATTGAAAAGTTTCATCTGTAACTCTGTATTTTAGGATTTTAAATTTCAATAATGATCAAATATGATTGCTTAATAGTTCTTGCACAGTATACTTCACTAATATTAGTTACTGACTCACTTCCTGATTAAACCTTGTTATAAAAGAAACCAGTATAATAGAAACCTATACTTTGCTTTTCAGTAGATGCAGAAATTTTTTTCTCTTAATGCACATCCTTAACAATAGGTACAAGCTCTCAAATAACTTTGGGTAAAATAGGATGGTGAATCAGACATGTATTTTTAGTGACAATTACTGAAGCATAGATTAGCCTATCCAAATGAGAGAATTCTATGTCCCTTGCCTCTCTAGAAAAAATGTGCTGAAATATTCTGTCATTTTTCATTTTAGAGTTCTCCTTTAGTCTCCTTTCTATATCCTAATTTGCACTGCTTTCTTTTGAGCAACTTGTTGATTATACCAAAAGTGTCATACTATTCTTTGTTGAGAATCATCTAGTACAGAGTAGTTATGAATAATTGTATCATAGTCATAAGCACAGGCTCTAGAAGCCATTAGACCTGGATTTAATCCCTGCATAGTCACATATGACTGAATGGAAAATATATTTTAACCACTGAAAGCCTCAGCTTTGTCACCTCAACATACTTTATCAAGGTTTACTGTAAGAATCAAATGAATTAATGCTTCTAAAATTATTATACTTTTATTGTAGGCATTATTAAGTTGAGTTTTCTAATAAGATGTATGAAACAAATGATGATAAAAGCCCCTGATAAAAATAGATTTAAGAAACTGAAGGAGCTAGCCAGGTGCTGTGGTTCAGACCTGTAATCTTAGTACTTGGAAATGGAGCCTCAGGAATTTAGCATGATGCTCAGCAACTTAGCAAGATCCTGTTTCAAAATAAAAAACAAAAAGAGCTTGAGGACTAGCATGGAGGTTGACCATTCCAGGGTTTAATCTCCACTATCAAAAATAAATAAAGTGAAGGAACTAAACAACTACTTGTCATATGTATAATCACCGATGTATACATGATATATATCATATATATGCTGCATATATATATATATATACTATACATTTATGATATGTATCACCTACTTGATCATATATTGGTCATTTATAGCTAATATCTATGTTTGTTGATTACTATCTTATATTTATTGATAAATATCTTAGTATTACTCTTGGAAATAAGAAAGAATCTTTGTTAATATTTTTTACATGCAATAATTGAATGCCTTCAGAATTTCTCTTTTAGTTATTTCCTGTACATATAATCATTGGAAAATATTTTTTAAAGGAAGTTAAATTCTTATAAAACTGTTAATTGCTCACTTTAGTTATACATATACTAAAATTGTTACAACACAAAGATCACCCTGGCTTCTGCATGGAATAGAATTTGTAAATCATTTGTACATTACATATTTTTAAAAAATTATATTTTTATATATGTTTATATATGTAATGATAAAGCAAGTATAGTAAAGTGTTGTAAAATTATAACCAATGGGAATTCTTTTTGAAAGATTAATGGGGACCCTTTTAATTATTCTTACAACTTTTCTGTAAATCTGAATTTATTAAAAGATTTAAAATAAAAATTTTGGAAAATAAGTAAAATGTAGCAACTAATATTTTAAATTAACATATGTTTTAGATACATCTCAATCAAACACTACAGAATCAGTGTGTCTGAGAATTTCTAAATATCTTATTTTAATATTTGAATATGCTATTACTGTTAACTAAACTAAAACATTTTTCAAAGTATTTTTAAGTTGTTAGAAATCATAAAAATTTAATTTGGGCATATTATAGAAACTACTTGTTAAATGATTCTACATATCCCTTGTGCAACCAGTAAGAGATTTCATACATATACTTCCATACATACAAATTATAAGTGCCATGGCAATACAGAAAATATGTTCTTGTCAAGAATAATGGAAAAGTGGTTAGTTAGTTCATTTGCCCAGGGAAAGCCATACTGAGGAGATGCCATTAAAAATGTTATCCAAAAGTCAAGGTTGCTGAGGGTGTAGCTCAGTGGTGGAGTGTGTGTTTAGCATGCACAAGTCCCTGGGTTAAATCCCAGCACAAACACACACAAAGTCAAGAAGACTGTGAAGAAAAGTGAGAATGAAGATAGGGATCAACTGGGAGGAGAGTTGTGGTAGAGAAAGTAAGTTTTTTGCTTTGAGAAGTGGAAAAGAGGCTCCTGTCTGAGAAGCTGAATGAGAGTTGATGTGGTTGGAATATAATAAACAAGAACAGTAGAGGGGGGCTGCATCAGAGCCTTCTGAACCAACTTGGAAAATTTTACACTGAGGATTTAGCTAGATTTACAATCAAAAAAGATATATATATATATATATATATATATATATTTTTTTTTTTTTTTTTTTTTTTTTTTACAATAGCATTGTGTGTAGGGGATGGGAAGACAAAAAAGTCCTTGAAAGGTTAGTGAGAAGCCAATTTTAATATTTTAAGTTGGTAATGGTTGCCTGAACTAGGGTAACATCTGTGCAAATGAAAGGCATTGCCCTTCACTGTGAAGAACTAGAGAAGACATAAGGTATAGGAAAGATTTGCTTTATTAGAAATTGCTATGAACTAGAGATGGTGGCGCAGGCTTGTAATCCCAGTACTTGGGAAACTGAAACAAGAGTA
>PVLC010022584.1:6477-26691 GCA_004027655.1 Graphiurus murinus
AAACAGAGGGAACCTGGCCAACAGGGAACGCTCAACTAATAATACCTCCCAATACGTTTGTCTTATCTCTTCTACTTGAAAATCTGAATTCCTTACAAAAAGGATCCTATGGAAAGCAACTATTAATATCCTATTTACAGCCTGCTGTCTATGTTTACTCTTTGGTTCCTTTTTTTTTTTTTTTTTTTTTTTTTTTTTTTTTTTTTTTTTTTTTTTTTTTTTTTTTTTTTTTTTTTTTTTTTTTTGGTACTGGGGATTGAACTCAGGGGCATTCTACCTCCGAGCTATACCCCCAGCCAATTTTTTATTCTTTATTTTGAAACAGGGTCTCACTAAGTTGCGGAGGGCCTCAGTAGGTAGCTGAGGCTGGCCTCGAACCCGGATCCTCAGGTCTCAGCCTCCCAAATGCTGGGATTACAAGCGTGCGTCACTACGCCTGGCTAGTAACCAATTATTGATGGCATAAATGAATAATACAGACTATTTTAAAGTTTTAGTGAATTAATATTATTTAAATTACTACTTCTTTTTAAAAACTACTTTGTATTACCTGCATTTGAAAACAAATATTATTACAATGTATTTGTTTATTGAAGTTATAAGTTATCACATTCTTATTAACATTTGGATTTTACTGCTTGATGTCATTCAGTATTATATAAATCCTTTGAGATTAAAAAAAAAAAAAAAAAAGCACTACATGCTCTACAGTAATTATGATGCCATCAGGAAAAACTACTTATATCGGTAATTTAGAAGGAAACTTTGCAACATCCCATTTCATTTTCTTTCATTTTAAATTGTTTTCTAGTTCATCATTCTTGTTGTTGATAGCATTGACAGGGAACGATTAGCTATTACGAAAGAAGAATTATACAGAATGTTGGCTCATGAGGTAAGTTCTGAAAGCAAATCTTCAATAATGAATAGAGTAACATGTCTGCATTACTTTTGTTTTGTTTGTTTTTTTTTACAAAGATGAATGTGCAATGATGTTGACTGTTTCATCACTCGTAAAAGTATCTTTTCTGCAAGAGTTTATAACTGAAAGTTTTTTAATGTGTAATTTGGTATAACTTAATTCTAAATATTGAGATATACAAAAAATCTAGTCAAACATGTTCATGCACCTACCATTTAGCATAAGGTACCAAATATCTTATACCTTATACTTTTTTGATCAGATTTTCTTTCTTCCTCTCTCAGAAGTATCCAGTATCTTAAAAGTAGTGTTTATTATTCCTATGCTTTTTTTTTTTTTTTTAACTTTTCTATGTTTTATTTTATTATTTGTGGTACTGGAAATTGAACCCAGAGGCATTTTACCTCTGAGCCAACATCTCTAGCCCTCTTTTTTTTGTTGTTGTTGTTTGTTTTTATGTCTTATTAGGAAACAGGGTCTCACTGGGTTGCTGAGAGCCTCAGTAAATCCTGAGGCTGGCAGAGCATCAGTGATCCTCCTCTCTTAGCCTAGAAGTCATGAGATTACAAGCCTGCACCACCATGCCTGGCTGCTTTGCTACATTTTATGTATCACAATTGTTTATATAATATTATAGTAGGAATATCTTTCTGTAACTTGTCTTTTTGTTTCACAGTATTGAGATTTAGACATGTTAATACATGCAGTTTTAGTTCATTTCTTATAAAAGTGATATAGTATATAGTAGATATAGTATTCCACTGCATGAGTATACCACAGTTGATCTGTTCTGTTAATGGTCATGTAGGTTATTTGTAATGTTTTGATAGTAAAAACAACACTGCAATGATATACAAAGACTAATAGTAAGCATTGCTCAGCTCCTACCCCCAGTATTCTACTTTAAATTTTTGAAAAGCACTGTGCGTATTTGGCAAACTACTACTATATTTCTCATTAGAATATTGAGCATACAATTTTAAGTCTCTATTACAGATTTAGGTTTTTCTTTTTAGTTTGACCTGTTTTGCCCAAAAGTAGAAAAATAACTTTTAATTTTCTGTTTTGTGTTCATTCGTCTTTGTTAGACTGAATCATTAAATTTTGATTCAGATTAAATATTAGTATTTGATCATTTTATTTATTTACTTATTTTATTTTATTTTTTTTTTACTTTGTGGTATTAAGGGTTCAACCCCAGGGGCATTCTATTTTTAGGCTATACACCCAACCCCTTTTTTTTTCATTCTTTGAAATAGGATCTTGCTAGGTTGCTAAGACTCTCACTAAGTTGCTGCGACTGGTCTTGAACCTGCAATCCTTCTGTCTTAGCCTCCCAAGTACCAGGATACAGGCGTGCACCACCATGCCCAGCTGTAGACTATCATTTTAAAGTACGGTATTTCATTATAACTGTCTAGTTGGGTATGACTTACAGTATTTCACCTATTAAAGATATTTTATATTTATTGCAGGATTTAAGGAAGGCTGCAGTCCTTATCTTTGCAAATAAACAGGATATGAAAGGGTGTATGACAGCAGCTGAAATCTCAAAATACCTCACCCTTAGTTCAATTAAGGATCACCCATGGCACATTCAGTCCTGCTGTGCTTTAACAGGAGAAGGGTAAGTGCTAAATCAGCCTCAGATTCTTAGATTCTTTCAAATTTCTTTCACCTTTTTTTTTCGTTACTGGGGATTGAACTCTGAGCTACACCTCTAGCCCCATTTTTTTTTTTAATTATTCAGTACTGGGGATTGAACTCAGGGGCATTCTAACTTCGAACTACATCCTCAGCCCTATTTTTTATTTTGAAACAGGGTCTCACTAAGTTGTGGAGGGCCTCACTAAATAGCTAAGGCTGGCTGTGAACCTGTGATCCTCCTGTCTCAGCCTCCCAAGTACTGGGATTATAAGCATGTACCATCACGCCCAGCTTTTTCTTTGACCTTTTTAAGCAAACTTGTTTTCTTCTTGGATCATGTCTTTCTTTCTGCCTGCCTATCCTCCCTCCCTCCCTTTTGTGAAAGAGAGAGAGAGAGAGGGAGGGAGAGAGGGGGGGGGAGGGAGGGGGGTATGTAGATAGATACCTGGAACTGAACCCAGGGGTATTCTACCTCAAATCTACACCCCAGTTCCATTTTATGTTTTAGTTTGAAACAGGGCCTCATTAAGTTGTAGAGGGCCTCACTAAGCTGAGGCTGGCTTCAAACCTGCAATACTCCTATCTCAACCACCCAAGTACTGGGATTGTAAGTGTGTGTCACCATGTCTGGCTTAAAGATTTTTCTTTTGTAATTTGTCTCATTTTAGAGAGTTGAAATAATTTTTGCAAACAAAATTACTGGCAACTTCTTTTCACTTTTTTATTTTTTATTCATTCGTGTGTGTGTGTGTGTGTGTGTATGGTACTGGGGATGGAACTCCAGGGGCATTCTACCTCCAAGCTACACCCCCAGACCTACCTATTTTATTTTTATTTTGAAACAGGGTCTTGCTAGGTTGATGAGATTCTCAGTGCTTGTTGAGGCTAGCCTCAAACCTGTGATCCTCCTTTCTCAGCTTACCAAGTACTGAGATTACTGTTGTGGGCCAGTATGCCCAGATCTGTTTAACTTTTAATGTAAATATAATATTTACTCAAAAAAAAAAAAAGGTTGAGAGCGGGGCGTGGTGGCACACACTTGTAATCCCAGTACTTGGGAGGCTGAGACAGGAGGATCATGGGTTTGAGGACAGCCTCAGCTACTTAGTGAGGCCTCCACAACTTAGTGAGACCCTGTTTCAAAATAAATAATAAAAAAATTAGGACTGGGGGTGTAATTCAGAGGTAGAATGCCGCTGAGTTCAATCCCCAGTACCACAAAAAAAAAAAGAAAAAGAAAAAGAAAAAAAAAAGTTAATAGAGGCTGAGACAGGAGAATGCCAGGTTTGAGGCTAGGGCAGAATTACTTAGTGAGATCCTGTTTCAAAATTAAAAAAAAGCTGAGGGTCTAGCTCAGTGGATGAATGCCCTTGAGTTTAGTCCTCAGCACCACCACCAAAATAAAAATAAAAATGAAAAAGACAAAAAACACACACACACACACACGGCAATTAAATATATATGTATGTATATGTGTGTGTATATATATATGTATATTCTTTTTTCTTTTTTGATACTGGGATTGAACCCAGGGGCTCTTTAGTATAGAGCTGCATCCCCACACCTTTTACTTTTTAATTTAGAGATAGAGTCTCACTAAGTGTCCCAGGCTGGCCTCAAAGTTGAATTCCTCCTGCTCCAGCCTCCTGAATAGCTGAGTAGTACCAGCGTGTGCCACTGTGTCTAGCAGAAAGGAACTTTTGAATTAGGTTTTCACAACTCAAATTTTTTGTTCACTTGTTGCTATTATCATTTATTAACGTGAGAGAAAAGTATAATATTGCCTGAATTAAAGAGGAATCTTTAGCGCCAGGCATGGAGGTACACACTTGTAATACCAGTACTTAGGATACTGAGACAGGAGGATCACAGGTTCAAAACCAGCCTTGGCAACTTTGCGAGGCTGTCAGCAACCTAGTGAGACTCTGTTTCCAAATAAGAAATAAAATTGGGCTAGGGATATAGCTTGGAGGTAGAATGCCTCTGGATTCAATCCCCTGTACCAAATAAAATAAAATAACATAGGAATCTTTAAAGAGATTGCACATTTTCTCTAAGGATTTAAACCTAAGCTCCCAGCTTTCCACGAAAGTCTGTCTCCTTTATTATAAGGAATCATTTTAGGAGGCATACTTCTAGACAAGAAACATTTGAGTTGAGTACCTTGATGGTGTATTCTTCCCTTCCTAAGAATTTGAATGTTGACATTAGGCCAGGGAGGAGCCAGTGTGTTATAATATGGTTAAGACAGTTTATATCTAGGAATTTATTAATGTTCATAATCAACTAGCTAGTTTTTCCTGTTACAAATAGCTTATAGTATAATAGTTGTTTGTAGATCCTTTGTAGAACTTACTAGGATAAAGTTCTTATTTTTCTTAATAGGACCGTAGGGGAGGGTATTTGCAATCTTGATTGCAAAACTATATCTTCAAGATGAGACTAGCTGGGTGTGGTGATACACACCTGTAATCCCAAGACTTGGGCGACTGAGACAGGAGGATTGCAGATTTGAGACCCATCTTAGCAATTTAGCGAAACTCTGACAACCAGCAAGACCTTGTTTCAAAACAAAAAAATAGAAAGGGCTGGGGGTGTAGCTCGGAGGTAGAAGGCCCTGGGTTCAATCCTCAGTACCACACCAAAAATAAATAAATAAATGAATAATAAAATAGGGCTGGGGATGTAGCTTGGAGGTGGAAGATCCCTAGGTTCAATCCCCAGGGCAATCAAAGAAAAGAAAAAAATCCACTTATTGTGGTGTTTCTTGAATATTGTCACTAAATTATGTAAATAATGATTATAGTGCTGACCTTTAGATAAGGCTTAAAATTAAGAATTATGCCTTTCAGTTTTTAAACACAAAGTTTTTAATTTTGAAAATGCCATTTCTTTTCTTTTCTTCTCTTTAGGTTATGCCAAGGCCTAGAGTGGATGACCTCCCGGATTGGCGTGAGATAACTTTTTAGCTCAACAGAGACTGCTCTATTTATTCTATAACATGAACATTTTTCCTAGTACCTTTGGCTGCTAAGGCAGCAGCATGTTTAATTTATAACAACACAAACCTCTATGAGCGACACTTGAATCAAGTGCAGCTGAACTGGAACATAAGATTTCTTCTTAACTTTTTTTTTAAATGCACTAATCTTCAGTTGGATGAACACAATGTTAACTCTGTTTTCAGCAACAGAACTCTTCTGACTGCTTATTCTAATTATTCGGTGACTGCCTTGTAAAAAATGGTTGTCAGATGTGTAACGTTTTCACAAGTATTGTTGTGACCTTGATGACCACTTTCCGTTTCCACCTCGCCCTCCCTCCCTGCTGGCTCCTGGTCTGCCTGAGTAGTGGAGGAGTCATCAGTACGACCTGCAAGCTTCCCCAGCTCTGCACATTTACTCCCTCTATAAGCCATTATTCTTTTGGACAGAATTTATTATACAGAAAAATTCTACCTAGAAGGTATATATATATATAAAAAGAAGATTGAACATCATGAATACTTGCCTTTAAACTTCCCTCACATTAGTGCACTTCATGGAATAATTTTAAATTGCTGTTGGCATGGAAATTAAATAGGCTGTTTATTTACCTAAAGCAGTTGAGGTCACTTTTCTGCCTACCACATTTGGTCAAAAACTAATTAAGGAAAAGTATTTGAAAGCCCAGTTTTGATGGTAAATATTGTTGGATAAGTCTGTCATTTTAGGAATGTTATATTATTCAGTGCATATATAACTATGAAGTTATTAAAACATACCAGCACTGGAATTAAAATATGACACTTGGAATATGTTTTACTATCAGTTCACAGACACCTTTATTATCAGCAAAATTTCAGCTGTTTTTTTTTTTGCAAGAGATTCCACATCTGCTTTGGGCGGTGGCTAAAGCAGGAGTATGAACAGTCCTTTTTATTTCTTAAAATTTGAAATAGTGTTTTTACCACCAGCAGTATATTACTTTAAGAAACTATGGGCTTCCCTTAAATCTTTTTGAGGGCATTGCGTAGTAGCCTTGAACAAGTCGCCACCTTTGTGGTTATAGTTCCTGTTCTACAGTCTAACAGGAAACTGCTAACTTTAATCGTAGCTTTTCGAGTGTTACTGTGGCATGTTAATATTCTTAGCAATTGATAAATTCAAAAAAATGAAGGAAAAGTCATAATCTATAAGGTTTATTTTTGGATAGCATTAAAAAGTTGAGGCATTTTTCCAATATGAAAAATAATCTGTAACAGTGCATACCTTAAATTAAGAGGGAGGACAAGTCTGTAATTTCAATCCTGTCTATTTCAAATGTGTGATTTGCTGTAATGAAAGGATATAACACGTATTTAGAGAATTAATATTTCATTTTTGCAGTATTTTTTCATTTAGATAAAAAATAAAATTTAGTGTTCATAAGAATATCAAAATACCCATTCAATCTGGTATTTTAATTTTATTTTGTTTGTAAGTGGGTTTAAATTTTTCTGTTTTCGGGTGCACTTAGTTTATTTTATTTAGATAATTTAGTGAAACTTGGTTACCATATCTGATTTCTATTAAGTGGTAACACATTCTAGAACAGAAAAATAGCCACAGGAATGCTTTCTGGACTTTGGAAAATAGTTGTTTAACTTTATTTTGAACTTTTTTCTTAGTCATTCTATACCCAGTAGTGGATAAGTTTAGTTTTTAATATAACTCATAATCAAGAACATGAGAGAAAAGCAGATATAATTCAATGTGGATGCTTTTGTGGTGTGTGTGTGAGAGATGGTGGTGGGGGGATGGGAATTAAGATTTCGCTTACCTAAAGCACACTTCGCCTGAATTTCTATTTGGTTATGTCATTTACCAGAAGTACTAAGGATGCTTCTCAAATCTGTCCTGAAAGAAACGTATTTAGTACAACAGTATTTCTTTTTATGGAATAATTATCTGCCTTGTTGTGTCTGGTGAAATTGGCTGGCTCACTTTTCTTCTATCAAATCATACGGTTATTTTTTATATTACCGCATCAGCATTATATTTGAAAGTGTTTTTTTTTTTTTAATAGTTGATTATATTTTGTCAAACAGCTACCTGTATATACTCAGATTTGCTATTTAATTTTTAAGATTTAATTTTGTTTTCTAAATCTTTTTTAAAAAGCATTTTGTTAGCTTTGGTTTAGAAGCAATTTATTTTAGCTGTTTGTTGAAGATGAAATTGGCATTCAAGTAGACTTTGTGCCAGTGGTTGGGAAAAGTTCGATTAGGAAGCTCATGTAAAACTTTTAGAAAGGCTTTCATCAGATCTTTCCTGTTACAGTAATATGAGAACTGATTATCCTTTACTCCAAGAGAATGTTTTGACCCATCAAGTATCTAATACTAAAGCATTGATTTGGACAGTCATTGTAAAGCATCCAACTGTAAGGTATTATTGATGAAAAATGTAAATTTGTGGTTAGTGCCTTTATTCATATTTTGAGATAAGTTCTCAATTTGTACAATACCTGTTTTTTTGAAGTCATATTAGTCAGATAATTAATTCAACAGGGGAATAATTTGAGTTTTAACCTCTCTGCCATTTCCACAAATTGTCTCATAAAACTTTTATGAAGTGGAGAGCAAGGAATCCACTCCACATTACTTTCGATTATTCTACATTTCATTTTTATTTGGGGGATAAATAAATTTTTTTTCCTACATTCTTTTTAAGAAATTTTAACCAAAAAAATTTTTAATATGTTATAACTAAAATGTGTAACTACACTTGCAAGTTTAAATATGGCATTTTTCTTAATTCTGATCATTTTGTGTTCTTCATTTTTAAACCCATTCTTATTGAACCCCATTTGAGAACTCTTAGAATTAACTGTCCCTTTTGTGAGGGAATATACTGAATATTTTTATTATCAATGTAATTTAATTCCTTAAAACCTGAAATATTTATATTATATATACATATATAATCTATTAAAAGCTGAGGATTAAATGTTTGCCTTTAGGTTCCTGTGTTAGTAAGCTTATAGATATTATTTCCATTCTATATTCATTAGAGGAAAGATACTCTAACTTTCATTGCTAAAAATAATTTTTATACTTTTATTGGTGCAATGTAATCATACATCATAATGAGATTCAAAGTGATACAGACATGCCTGCACACATCACTTGATGACTAGAAATAATTCTTAAATGGCACCATCCTTATAGCCACAGTCATTTTGATTAAGCATAATTTAGCTTTATGTATAGCATGAAGAAGATAATTATTTTCCTATGGAAGCAGTGAGTGATGTGGGTAATGCTATAAACAGTAGCCTCTGGAAAGTTAGGGAAGTCTCAAAGCAAAGAAAATTTGGACAAAACAATAAAAGCCCCCCCCAAAGTATTTTTTTATCTAATCTCTTAGGATAAATTATAGGTGGACATGTTTCTGAATAGCACTCATTTAATCCTTAACTATATAAAACCATATATTAGAAAAATATACTGCTATTGTGCCTATAGATGAATGAGTTTTATTGGCATTTGTCTTCAAAGACGAACTTTATAAGTCTTAACTTTTCACCTGTGGCTTTGAACCAAAAACTTTCCTATCTAACTTCAGCTCTCCAAGATCTTCTGCCTTTTTTCAGGGTAAAGTCACTTGAAGATAGGATGTGGCGTCTTGTATCTAGTGAATATCGAACTGGCTCTAAAGAAGCAGATTTGAGTTGTTAGCTGGTGTCAGTTATCTAGTTGACCTAAGACAATTATTGTCCATGACCTTTTTGCTTTTCCCATGCTAAAGAATTTAAGCAAACTAGATCTCTAATGTTTCTTTTCATCTTTATGTACTCTTAGCATTTTTAAAGCCCCAAATAGTGGTAGGGAAATGCATATAATATGAAATTAAACTCATTTTGCCCATTATTGGATTGCTACCCCATTGTCACTTACATTTAGTATATGAATACAATCAAGTAGGAAAATAAAGTGTCAATTACTGCTGTTTAACTTGAATTAATAGCTAATGACAATGCAAATGAGAAAACAAGCCATATTGCAAAGAAAATGATATTAAGCTGCTTATAAAGCCCCAGGATGTGCTGGAAACAGCCTCTTCTGGAGAAGTTATCTTATTTTCCTGGTTTTACTGGTTGGATGGAAGTGGTCAGTTGAGTTTATTGCCTTTAAATGCCATCTCAAACTACCATTCCGTTTGACTTCCCATGTGACTAGGATGTCAGTATTTCACAAATGGCTGCATAAATACGAAACTAGTTTATATTCAAGGTTTTTTCAGTAGTGTCTCATCATTGATTAGCTATTATTCTGAAGACTGAAACGTAAGAGCCAGGTACATTTTAAGAATTCTCAGAAAATGTACATTTCAAGAATTTTAGATGACCAAGGCTAAATACTGTCAATGTAAAAATATGTTAAACTACCCCATTTTAAATTTAAAGTAGCAAAACAGGTGGTCAAAAGGCCTAAAACCAGTTTTCAGTGTATGTGATTGGGTGAGATGTTTGGAAAATGTTAATTTGGAGTCATATAGGCATACTAGAAACAAACTCAAAAAACTAGAAAAATCTTCAGAAGAATGTTAGGTAAGAGGAAATGTGACTGGAAGCATGAATTCCCTCCTTATACTGAAGGCACTTGCGGTTAATGGATGGCGAAGTCTTTGGTCATACAACTAGATGGCCTTTATTATTTTTAATGTGACCTCGGAACTGAAGACTGATTAGGTTTCTAGAATTGGGAATTGTAGTCACATACAGGCATCTTTTGCATTTTTTATATCAGTAATCTGCATTTTCTCCTGGAAATGGAGAGATGATAAAATGTGCATAGCTTTGAGAATAGAAAATGAAGTTCTAGAAAAATGGAAATGTTCTTTTGCACAAAATTGTAAAATTTTAATTAAAAAATTACCTCATTTTTCAGTCCACAAGGTGCTTTGTTCAAGTTTGTGGGATGTTATAGTATCCCGTAAGTACCCCTTTCACCCAAACTGTATTTGAAATATGCAAAAATCACAACTAAGCGATAGCACTCTTTGGAATTTTTGTTTTATTTCTAATTGTTTACCACATGATGCATCAGATTCACGTACAGTTTTCATTAAAGCACATGAACCAAGTGCTCACTCAGTATTTAATTAGCTAAATAAAATAAGGGAGCGGAAAAATCCTTCAGTTTGGCTGATTATGGTATACTGTGAATACATTTCCATCAGTATTGGTTAAAATAGCAAATGACTATCATTTGATCTTAGTTGTATATAACTTATTTGCATGTTTTAGCCCTATTCATAAGAGACTAATCGTTTTAATATTACATTCTCCCTCAGGAAATTTAGGGACTCTCTGAAGCCCTATTTTATTCTCTTGGAGTAAACTTTCAGTGTAGCTCTGAAAATTTATAATTTTTATTTTTTTTTGAAGTTTAGCTGTTATTTCTTTGGAAGTGTGAAATAAAATGATGGTTATCATTTTTTTAATTGTGGAAGAGTTATAAATACTACCATGTTTATTCCATACAGCATACTTTAGAAAACAACAACAAAAACTAAAAGTAGTTCCAGCCTTGCTCTTGCATTTATTCTAATAAGAGTATAATGATTATAATTACATATTGCCATCTTAACATAAATTGGTGCTTTATAGCATTAAAGAGGAAGCAACAATATACTTTTGCCTCCAAATATAAAACTATACTTAGGTTAATATCTTCAAGTTTAAATACAAACTATTATCCATCAAGCTTCAGACTTTCTGCAAAAGCTCTAACTATTGTAATCAGCTTGGTGAAATAGATGATGGTATTTATAAGGTCAAAACTATGAAATGGATCTCTCTGTAGGCCCTCTGATATTGTGTAGAGGAAAGAAAACTGTCTTCCATGCCACAAACTGCTTCTGAACCCTAACAAAACAACTGAAATGTGTCATTGGTTCAATACTTAAAGCATTAGCAAACAAAAGTTTAAAGCAAATTACTTAAATGCATTCACATTATCATTTCTTGCAAATGGTTCAAAGCATGTTCTACTCATGGTGGAGATGTTTAAAAGACATGTTTTTAAAGTTTTAATACTTCATTGCTGTTGTGAAATGCTTCATTTATATGTTAAGTTTAGGTTGCTGGTACTCATGATTTTTTATTTCTGCAATTATGTTATAATGAGTTGCTTGCATGCCTACTTACCCAAGTGAAAGGATGCTGTTTGCTCTGGAATGTTCATCCTTTAGACAGGTTTTGGTTCATTTGCAATCATGGTGCAATATAGTGTAACATTCATTGGTTCTCAGTCAACAGTTTTATTTTTGTCATAATAAATAATTACTTTTCCAATATGAAGTGAACCAGTGTTTTCTTTTAAAGAAAAAAATGTATTTTAACAATCTTTCTGTTGCAAATGATAGAAATTCACCTAAACTAACAGAAATGTTACAAGGGTGAAATGGTAGGGGCTCATGAAATCCATTGTTAGAAATACTGGATTTCCAGGACAGACTAGAACCAAAAACTGGAACACTGAGGCAAAACCAGGAAATTACCTTTCTCCTGCAGGTTATCTGAAGGTTTTTGCTACATTGGATTTCTCTGTTTCTTGTTCCACATAGCAGATAATGTCCAAGTCTGATAGTGCCTTTATTATCTTTGTACAAGGGAAAAGATTATTATTAAATTTTTAGGTGCAATTCCATATTTCCCAGGGAAGTTATTTTTTAGCCTGCATTGAGTCATTTACCCTCGGATTGGGGCTGCTGGTGAAGCAGAAGGTACACTCACCAGAGAAGGAGAATCACTGGGGCTTAGGAAGGCAGTCCAGGTGTGTCCATATGCAAGTGGGACCATCTGTGCATTGTGTCTACTTAAGCTATGTTATTTTAAAAGTTAAGATGTAATCTCATGAGTAGGATAACAAATTTTCATTAAATTAATTTTTTGATTCCTCTAAAGTAGTGGGTTTTAACCTCCACCCTTTTCTTCACAGACCTCTTTGAGAATGTGATAAAAGATATCTACATAGAAAAATGACACATATGTACAGAGTTCAAATTTTGTACAGAAGGTTAGGAATTTCAGGTACCTCATGAGTTATGCTACCTTACAAAATATTCGGATTTCTTCCAAGACACACCAAAAACCAAAAAGGTCTGCCTGTTTTTCTTAAACAGTATGATGTAGGTATAATTATCATACATTAAGTTGTACATGTTTAAAGTATACAATTTGAAAAACTTTGATGCGTATACATCCAGGAAACCGTCACTGCGGTTGGGATAACACACCTATTGCTCCAAAGATGTCCTAGTGCCCCTTGGCAGTCCTCCCTCTGCTCCACTTCCCACCCCCACAGAATCACTGGTTTGTTTTCTGTTGCTATAGATTACTTTGATAGTACTGTATATAATCACTCAACAAAATTATTTTGAGTTGTTTTCATTTTCTGTGTATCAACAATTCATTCCTTTCTATCATTGAGTAGTACTGTACTATATAATTGGATTCTCCACTCACCGATTGATGGGCCTTTGGGTTGTCTCCAATTTTTAGCTGTTACAAATGAAACTGCCAGAACATTCATGCACAAGTCTTTGTATAAATATTTGCTTTCATTTCTCTTGGATAAATCTGGAGATGGTAGGAATGGGATGGCTGGTCATAATGCTAAGTGTACATTGAACTTGTAGCCACCCTAATTTCTCCAAAGTGGTTGTGCCACATTACCTTGCCCCCACTGGTGTATAAGGGTGTTATATTAGTTGCTCCACATGCCATTCTTTGATTATGGGCATCCTAACAAGTGTCTCATAGTGGATTTAGTTTGAATTCCTCTAAAGACAGCATCTTTTCATACCATCATAAAGTGTATGTTCACACATCATTGGCTCTGTGTGTATGTATTTATTTTTGGTGGCGGGGCTGGCGCATGAGCCCAGGGGCGTTCTTCAACTCAGCTACACCCCCAGCTTTTATTTTATTTATTTATTTATTGTGGTACTAAGGATGGAACCCAGGGCCTTCTACCTCTGAGCTACTCGCCAAGCCCTATTTTTTTTAAAAATTCTTTATTTTGAAACAGGGTCTCAGTAAGTTGCAGGGGGCCTCACAAGTTGCTGAGGCTGGCTGTGAACCTGCGATCCTCCCATCTCAGCCTCCCAAGTACTGGGATGACAAGTGTGCGCCACCACGCCTGGCTCTCTTTATTTATTGAAACGGTCTCCCTTAAGTTACTTCATAGTGGCCTCATACCTGTGATCCTCTTGTCTTAGCCTCCCAAGTCCTGGAATTGTGGGTTTGCATTACTGTCTTCTCAGTTTTGTATGATTTGAGTTTCAAGAGTTGTTTATTCTAGGTTGTTTTTTTTTTTTTTAAGTATTTAAAATGTTTATTCCTTTAATGCATTCTTTCTCATATATTTAAATTTTACTTTCATTGATGCATAAGAATTGTACAGAAAAGTGGGTTTCTGTGGCGTATGTATACACATAGGTAACATAATTTGATCATTGTGGTTCCCCAGTATTTTCTCTCTCCTGTATTTCTCCCCCGACCCTTTCTGCTCTACTGGCCTGTCTTCTAGTTTCATGACCCCCCCCCCCCCCCGCCTTTCCTCTCTCTTTAGCTTTCACACACACACACAAAAAATACAGCCCTTGACCTTCCGAGTCTGACTTATTTTACTTAGCATGATGCTTTGCAGTTCCATTTTCCTGCAAATGACATCATTTCAGTCTTTATGGCTGAATGAAACTCTAATGCATGTGTGCATCTCATTTTCTTTATCCATTCATCTGTGGCTGGCGCCTAGGCTCATCCACAACTCGGCTCTTGTGAGCTGCACTGCTGTAAACATGGGTGTGCATCTGTCACCATAGTATGTTGACTTCAGTTCTTTGGATGAATACCTAGTCTTCTGAGGAACATCCGTAGAGATTGTGCCAATGTATATTCCGTATATTACCACCAGTAATAGCTAAGGGTTCCTTTCCCCTCACTTCCTCACCAGCATTTTTTTTTTTTTTCTTTTTTTTGTGGTACTGAGTATTGAACTCGGGGCATTCTACCTCTGAGCTACATCCCCAGCCCTATTTTTTAGTCTTTGTTTTGAAATGGTCTCACTAAGTTACGGAGTGCCTCACTAGGTAGCTGAGGCTGGCCACAAACCCGGATCCTCCAGTTTCAGCCTCCCAAGTACTGGGATTACAAGTGTGCGTCACCACCCCCGGCTTCTCACCAGCATTTCTTGTTTGTATCCTTGATGCTTGCCATTCTGACTGGAGTGAGATGATCTCATGTAGTTTTGATTTGCATTTCCCTCACGATGGCTAACAATGTTGACCATTTTTTCACAGTTGTTGGCCACTCATACTTCTTTTGAGAAGTAACTGTTTAGTTCATTTGACCCATATTTTGAAAGGGTTGTTTGCTTTTTTCAGTGTTGAGTTTTTTTTCGTTCTATATATTATAGATATTCATCCTCTGTAGGAAGGGTAACTGGCAAAGATTCTCTTCCATTCTGTAGGTTTTTTTCTTTGAGCTATTGTTTTGTTGTTGTTATGCAGAAGCTTTCTAGTTTCATGCCATCACACTTATTGATTCTCAGTAACTATTTCCTGAGCAATAGGGAATACTGTTTAGAAAGCCACCAACTATGCTTGTATTTTGGAGTGTCTCTCTCTGTTCTTTCCTAGCAGTTGTAATCTCTGGTGTTACTCCTAGGTCTTGTTTTAGTTGACTTTTGTGCAGAGTGAGAGGCAGGGATCTAGTTTCAGTCTTTTACATACAAATACCCAGCCTCATTTGTTAAAGAAGCTATCTTTTTTTTTTTTTGCGGTACTGGGGATTGAACACAGGGGCATTCTAACTCCAAGCTACACCCCCAGCCCTATTTTTTATTCTATAGTTTGAAACTGGGTCTCGCTAAGTTGCGGAGTGCCTCACTAGGTAGCTAAGGCTGGCCGCGAACAAGATCCTCCGGTCTCAGCCTCCGGAATGCTGGGATTACAAGCGTGCGCCACCACGCCCGGCTAGAAGCTATCTTTCTTAGTCAGCTGTGGTGGCAGGTGCTTATAATTCCAATACTTGGGAGGTTAAGACAGGAGGATCACAGGTTCAAGGCCAGTGTGCGGTAGCCTAGCAAGTCCCTGTTTCAAATAAAAAGTGTTGAGGCGTAGCTCAGTGGTAGAATTTGATCCCCAATACACCCCACACAAACACACACACGTCTTTTCTTCAAGATAAGTTTTTGTCACCTTTATCAAGAATTAGGTAACTAGCTGTCTATTTGTCTCTGCTTTCTATTCCATTGGTTTACATATTCTATTTTTATTTATTTTTCTTTTTTTATTTAATTTTTTCAGCATGGATTTTTTATACATTTCTTGAGTACAACAGGGTCACATAGACATTTATGACATATCAATCATTGTCAGATCACAAATAGCACCACTTCTTCGTTTTACACGTATAGCCCACATTCTTACCATAGTCTGGTAAAGCAAACTTTCTAGAGTCATTAAACCATACTCCTTTAGGGTCATATATTTACTTTCTAAGAAGTAGGAGGGTCTTTCATCTACGCATCCTAGGGGCATATTCTATTTTTAAATAACTGATCAGGTATACAATTTGTGGTTAGACTTAGGACCTAAGGAGCAATGTGATGTGTATGAGAAAAACAATCTGAGGAAGTTAAAAGTTTTCGGTGGACAATTAAATGTATATTTAAAATGAAAAACACTCATCTATGAGCAGTAAGAGTTGTACAACAATGTTCTGTTACAGGATTGATGGAACCGGGTTTGTAGCTACTGTTAAAGGTTGAATTGTGTCTCCTATTAAATTAATACGTTGAAGTCTAGCCCACGAAACTTTAGAATATGATCTTTGGAGCAGGGTCTTTGTAGAGGTAATCAAGTTAAAATGAGATCATTAGAGTAGGCCCTAATCCAATATGACTGGTATCCTTAGGGAGGGCAAATCTGGACAGAGATACACCGGGAAGACGACTTGAAGACACAAGGAGGAGACGCGCTCTGCAAGCCAAGGAGAGGCTCCCTCAGGGCCACGGGGAGTCACTTATCCTTGTGTTGGCTTTGGAAGTTGGGTCTCCAGAACTCTGAGGTCTCTGTTGTTTAAGCCTCCCAGTCTGTGCTACTTTGTTTTAACAGCTGTAACAAATTAATACAGTTAATAATTTTCAACTTAATTTTTTAAAATATAATTTCAGGTCGCTGTCATCAATTAGTTGTCTTAGAGAGTAAGTCTCTAAGCAAAATGATCTGTTCCAGATTTCTCCAAATGTTGTGGGGTGTACAAATGTGATGGTTCTTGTCTTTTTTTTTTTTGGTAGTATTGGGAATTGAGCCCAGGGACATTCTACCTCTGAGCTACCAGCCCTATTTAATTTTATTTATTTATCTTTAACAGGATCTTACTAAGTTGCTGAGGCTTACCACAAACCTACCATCCTCCTGTCTTAGCCTCCCAAGTACATGTACCACCGTGGCTGTTTTCCTCGTGGGTCTTAACTTTCACCAGGCAATCTTTAGAGAAGTTGGTTTCCATTCCCAGTGTCAGTATCTTTTGTTGCAAGTGGCAGAAACTGAAACATTCATCAGAGAAAATAAAAGGACAGCTATGGTCTCATAGCCAGGTCTTAGTAAAGTCGGGGCTGTATCAGGCTGTAAGGACAACAGGCCCCGTCATATGCCTTCCTTGCTCCCATCTCTGCCACTCTGACCATTACTGCTTTATTTTCTCCTATCAGTGGCAAGCTTTTCTTTCCCATGGTGGAGATCCAATTGCCAGCAATTCTAGATTCACATTCTAACAATTTCAGACCAGAGAGGAGAAGCGCTATGATTGGCCCAGAAGGACCAGGTACCAGAAGAGTCTGATGAATGTGAACGTGAGTGCATATAAGTGTGTGTGGGCAGGGGGGTAGTGGGGGCAGAAGCTGAAACAGTAGAAGGAACCAGCCCTTTGTGAGACGGGCACCATCCTACTTTCCACTGTTACTACATGTCTCCTACTTAGGACAAAAACCAGGTGCCACGTGATGTACATACGGCTTCAGCAGTCTCTACATACTGCACACCAGGAAGTCACTAAGGATATTATTTCAGGGATAGATCCAAGGACAGTTTTAGAAAAGCATAATTTTGGCCTAGTTATAATTCATGAAGTGTTCAGTTGCTCCTAAAATCAATATAGTTTCTCTGATGGGAAAAATGAAATGATAAATTGGGTTTTTAAATGCAGTAGGGAGTGAGAACCCAATATGGTTACAAAGTTGGCAAATTACTATTAAATTATCTCAGCAAATCCAGAAAATGTGAAGTGTGGTGCACTTGGTGGTAAAGAGAGCGATCCATTTGTACCCAAATTGTGGCTCTTCTGCATTCTGGCCTTTGGGGAAGTTACACTCTGAGTCTTGGGTTCTTCAAACCCTTGCCTAAAAAATGGCGTAGTACTTGGGAGGCTGAGACAGAAGCATCGCTAGTTTGAGGCCTGCCTCAGCAAGGTAGTGAGGCCCTATTTCAAAATAAATATAAAAGGCTGGAGATGTAGCATGGCGGTAGAATGCCCCTGGGTTCATTCCCCAGTACCAAACAAAACAAAGAACTCATCTGGGTTTTTTAAAAAGATTAGATGAGGTAAATCAGGAAAAGCACTAGGTGCCTAGAATAATTGCTCAAGAAATGTTAATTATTACTATAATTGGCTCAGCCAGAATTCTAATTTAGGTATTCTGTAGCAGATCTACTTCTTTCTTTCTTTTTTTTTTTAGCAGTACTGAGGATTGAGTCCACGGGCACTGTACCACTGAGCTATACCCTCATCCCTTTTTATTTTTCATTTTGAGCCAGTCTCACTAAGTTGCCCAGGCTGGCCTCGAACCTGTGACCCTCCTGCCTCAGCCTCTCAGGTACTAGGATTACAGCCATGTGTCACTGTGTCCTGCTCACTGCTGTCTTTATGGTGCCAGTCTTAGTGACTGTTCAGCAGAGCACCTGCATCAGAATCACTAGACAGTCTGGGTCTTGCAGAATCTCTGAAGGTGGAACCCAGGGAGGTTAATTTTTACAAGTGCATATAGATGATTTGAAAGCACACCAAAGTTTGAGGTTCTAAAGAAATAGTGCAGCAGTCAGTCATATTAGTCTAAAATTTTCATATGAGAAACTGGCTTTGGAATATAACATATTTCAAAACATCCCAGCTCTAGTTCTTTTTGAACTGCAGAAATTAAATTTCAAAACATTTTTGTCTTGTTCTAGTAGCTTCCCAACTGCCTTTGGTCAAAAGCATTAAAATTCTGACCCAAAACTGGACAAAGCAAAATTAGTAGAAATCAGTCGTTGAAACAGGATATAGGGCATTGCCCTTTACCCTTCAAACTATCTGCTTGACATGTTGAGTTAAACCTCGACTTTCCCTTATACTGGGAGACCCTTAAGCAATCTCCTTGGAATAAGATTTGTTTTAAAAAAAATTTTTGGGAGGACTTGTGGTTCTGAGCCAATAAGTAAAGAACTTAGAAGTCACCACTCCCATCACCACAAGGAAAGAGCTGGACAGCCTGAAAACCACCTGTCAGGGAATCGAGGTCACAGCAACTGTTCCCCCCACACTGGAGAGAGAGAGATAAGTGTTGGAAACAAGTCTCCACGAGCCAGGAGCCACACTCAACCTCCTTACCTACACTTAAGAAGGAGTTCTAGGGAAAACAAAAGATAATCGGAAAAACAAGAACGCTCCAGGAAATTCTAGCTTCTGACCTCACAGCTGCATTGAATAGGAAGACATAGCCTTATTCCTAGTGAGATGAACATAAAATTTCACACTGAAGGTCTATCTACCCAAGCTCCTTTTACAAATACAACGTGTCTACCTTTTAAGCAAAAACTTAAAAGACAGGGTCAAAGGCAAAAAATGAAAAAATCAGCCAGGGACAGTAACATGCACCTGTAATCCCAGCTACTGGGGAGGCTGAGGCAGGAGGAGTGCAAGTTGGAGGCCAGCCTGGGCAACTTAGTGAGACCCCACCTCAAAATAAAAAGGGATGGGAATATAGCTCAGTGGTAGATCACTCCTGGTTTTAGTCCCCCATACTAGGAAAAAAAAAATTCTTTTTCTTTTTAAAAGTCTGAAAACACAAAGCAAGCTTCTAAGGGGTTGTAGATAGGATAGTTTTTGCCATTGTCGCACTGAATTTAAACGTTGATGCGATAAAAGCTAACATGTAATACACACTGAAAAGCAAATACTTTGCAGATGCAAATGGCTATGCTGTAGTTTATAGTGCTATTTTACAGTAGGTGTGCACTAACTAAGGAAATGTAGAGACTTCTAAAGTGTCCTAGAGAAAGCAATAAAATATATCCTCAGAGCCTGGTAAGGGGGTGCACACCTGTAATCCCAGTACTTGGGAGGCTGAGACAGGAGGATCACAGGTTCCAGGACAGTCTCAGCAACTTAGGGTCTCAGCAGCCTAGCAAGACCCTGTTTCCAGCCGGGCGTGGTGGCGTACGCTTGTAATCCCAGCATTTGGGAGGCTGAGACTGGAGGATCTGGGTTCGCGGCCAGCCTCAGCTACCTAGTGAGGCACTCCGCAACTTAGTGAGACCCTGTTTCAAAATAAAGAATAAAAAATAGGGCTG
>PVLC010022585.1:0-26582 GCA_004027655.1 Graphiurus murinus
CAGGGGCATTCTACCTCTGAGCTACACCCCCAGCCCTATTTTTTATTCTTTATTTTGAAACCGAGTCTCACTAAGTTGCGGAGTGCCTCACTAGGTAGCTGAGGCTGGCCGCGAACCCGGATCCTCCGGTCTCAGCCTCCCGAATGCTGGGATTACAAGCGTGCGCCACCACGCCCGGCTCCACTCCCTTTTTATCTTTTTATTTTGAAACAGATTCTTGGCAAAGTGTGGTGATACACACCTATAATCCCAGTACTTGAGAGGCTGAGGCAGAAAGATGACAGGTTCAAGACCAAACCTCAGCAGTTAGGGGAGATTTTCAGCAACCTAGCAAGACCCTGTTTCAACAGGGGCAGGGGATGTAGATCAGAGGTAGAATGCCCCTAGATTCAGTCCCCAGTGGCCCCCCCCCCCCCACAATGTGTTTGGGAGCACTTTGTACAAGATTGGAAAAGAACCACTTAATACTAACCTCGTTAGCCGGGCATGGTGGCGCATACTTGTCTTCCCAGTACTTGGGAGGCTAAGACGGGAGGTTCAAAGGTTCATGGCCAGCCTCAGCTACTTAGTGAGGCCCTCTGCAATTTAGTGAGACACCCTGTTTCAAAATAAAGAATATAAAATAGGGCTGGGAGTATAGCTTGGAGGTAGAAGGCCCCTGGCTTCAATCTCCAGTACTACAAAAAACAAAAAAAAAAAAAAAAAAAAAAAACTACAT
This sequence comes from Graphiurus murinus, assembly GCA_004027655.1. Taxonomy (NCBI): domain Eukaryota; kingdom Metazoa; phylum Chordata; class Mammalia; order Rodentia; family Gliridae; genus Graphiurus; species Graphiurus murinus. The sequence continues at coordinate 719 of PVLC010022585.1, forward strand.
GTGAGTTCCTCATTGCCTCTAGACTCACTCACTCACTTCCTTCCTTCCTTCCTTCCTTCCTTCCTTCCTTCCTTCCTTCCTTCCTTCCTTCCTTCCTTCCTTCTTTCCTTTTGTGATACTGGGGATAGAACCCAGAGGCCTTCTACCTCCGAGCTACACCCCCAGCCCTCCTATTTTTATTCTTTATTTTGAAACAGGGTCTCACTAAGTTGCAGAGGGCCTCACTAAGTAGCTGAGGCTGGCCTCAACCTGCAATCATCCTGTCTCAGCTTCCCAAGTCCTGGGATGACAAGCGCGGCCACCACACCTAGCTTTGCCTAGGATTTCTTATTTGCTAAATCGGGCTGATGATGGGCACTGACCACCTCTATGGAAAACTACACTCGCCGTGGGACACGCAGGACGTGCCTGGGCAGCGGTGCACTCCAGGGCAGGGTGCACCTCTCTGCTCCTTGGCTCTGCACGCCAGAGGAATCCTGCCAAAGGAGCTCTGCAAGGTTCTTATCTGTCCACGGAAGCCTGCTAATCTGTCCCCCGCAGGAGGCTGAATCCTCAGGGCTGGAGGTTGGTGGGATGGGTCCCTCCGTAGAATTAAGGGGCTGGTGTTTGGTAATTCTTTGTCCCTTTCTTCAGCGCTTCATATAATTCCATGCTGCTGCTTTTCCAGAAACAAGGCTCAAGAATGCTCCTTGCTTTGTGCACTGGCGGGGAGGGGCCTGGGCTTGCTTTCCCTTGCCCCAGGCAGTTTGTAAATGCCAGATGCCTCCTCATCCCCATCTCCCAGGCCCAGCCAGCTAAGGGGACCTGAGACTGTGGCCGGGCTGTGGACAAGTGAGGGCTGCTGTGCTTTCCTGGGAGGCTGGGATCAAGTAGGACTGCAGGTCTCGGGGAGACAGAGGAAGCTTCTTGTGGCAGCATCCCAGAACCTTGAGGAACCTGCCTGGGGCCTCCCTGGCCTCCCCACTCCATCTGTGAGCTCCCTGCAGCCTGGGCCGAAGCCCGATGAGTTAAATATTCTCCTACACTGGAGATGGAACCCAAGGACATCTACCTCTGAGCTACACCCCCAGCTCTTTTTATTTTGAAACAGGTTCTTGCTAAATTGCCAAGGGCCTTGAACCTGTGATCCTCCTGTCTCAGCCTCCCAAGTACTGGGATTACAGGCTGCAGGCATTAGTGAATATGAAAAGCTAAGCGGAAAATTGCTGTCACCGCCTCCCCCCTCCCCCCAAGAAATTTTGCAAGGCCCTAGCCCCTCCCCCTCTTGGGTTTAACCTATTTATATACTTTTAGCAGGCTGATGTCATAGCCTTTCAAAGGGATATTGTATGTAATGACTGATAACTTTTTAAAAAATAGGCCCCAAAATATTCTCTCCATTAGTGACCAGCGGGGGTTCTGCCAGAAATGGCAATTGTCCTAGAATGTCTTAGTCATCCTGATGACTAGAGTCCTTCTCTTTGCCCTTCCATTCTGGGCTCTTTTGTGCAACAACTGTAATGTAATTGTCAAGTGAAAATTACCTCTAAGCAAAACTAGCCTGAGTAGACTAGGTATTTGTCTTAAGACACAGTTGTGGTTTTTTTTTAATATTATTTTTGGTGGTACTGGGGATCGAACCAGGGGCGTTTTACCTGAGTTACATCCCCAGCCCTATTTTATTTATTTGTGTGTGTGTGGGGGGGGTTACTGGGGATTGAACCCAGGGGCATTCTACCTCCAACCACACCCCCAGCTCTGTTTTTTATTTATTTTGAAACAGGGTCCTCGAACCCGGATCCTCTGATCTCAGCCTCCAAGTCCTGGGATTACAGGTGTGCGCCACCACACCTGGCCCTATTTTATTTTGAAGCAAGGTCTCCGTTGATGAGAGTCTCACTCCTTTCTGAGGCTGTCCTCCAACCTGCAACCCTCCTGCCTCAGCCTCCCAAGTAGTATGCACCACTATGCCCAGTTAAGACACAATTCTTAGAAATGTATTTTAAGATGAGCTGCCGAGTACGTATTGGAAAGCACAGCCTGCCAAGCCGAGTGTTTCCTACTTAGTAGCCAGGGTTTTGTGGGGGAAGCACTCCCTGCCCCATCCGCCTGCTTTTCTTACGGGATTAATCATTTCCTTTTGACCTAGTGCTCTGCCCTCAACATGCTGCATTGATCAGATCCCAAAATCTCAAGTCATTTCACCACCCCCACCACCCATTCCATTCCAATTAGAAATCCCAAGGTGTGGGTCTAGGGGAGGAAGGGTTTAAATGGGACAGTTACTCTTTAGCCTGGCGTCCTGCTACACACCTTTAATCCCAGTACTTGTACTTGTGGCTGAGGTTGGAGGATCGCAGGTTTTGAGGCCAGCCTCAGCAATTTAGCAGAGACCCTGTTGTAAAATAAAAAAGGGCTAGAGGGGTATGGTTCAGGGGCAGAGTGCGTGTCTAGCTTGTGTGAGACCCCAGTAAAGCGCCCCCCCAAACTCCCCCCCCCAATTGGCTTTAATACTTTTGTCATACATAACTTCCCTAACTGAATCTACTTGGCTTACTGTCTAGTTGTTTTAAGGTCCTTTAATTGGCCACACCTATTAGTAATGGTAATAGGGAGCTCTGGCAACCCAGAGAGAGATGAGGCAGTTCTACTCAAGTTAATTGCTCCTGGAGACATTAGTCATAGGAAACTTAATTATGTGGAACTTAACAATTTCAGAATGGCAGAATAGGGATTTGGAAGAGTTTATTAAAATTGCAAAAATAAGCCGGATGTGGTGGCACATGCCTCTAAACCCACTACTTGGGAGGCTGAGACAGGAGGATCGCAGGATTGAGGACAGCCTCAGCAGTTAGCCAGGTCCTCAGCCACGTAGCGAAACTGTTTCGAGAAATAAAATAGAGCCGAGCGTGGTGGCACACGCTTGTAATCCCAGCATTCGGGAGGCTGAGACCGGAGGATCCGGGTTGGTGGTCAGCCTCAGCTACTTAGGCCCTCCACAACTTAGTGTGTCCCTGTTTCAAAACAAATAATAAAAAAAAACAGGGCTGGGGGTATAGCTCGGAGGTAGAATGCCCCAGTACCGCAAAAGAAAAAGAGAGAAAATAGGACCTGGGCATGGTGGCACACATTTGTAATCCCAGTACTTGGGAGGCTGAGACAGGAGGATCGAAGGTTGCAGGCAGCCTCAGCAAATAGACTCACATTAACTTAGCAAGACCCTGTTTCAAAATAAAAATAATAGGGCTGGGGGTGTAGCTTGGAAATAGAATGCCCCTGGGTTATGTCCCCAGAAATGGGCACACCCTGCAAGAAAGGGTGATAAACGCATGCTGGTTTTACCAGCCAGGCATAGGATTAGCTTGCTTTGGGGGGTCAGGAAGGAATTTCTGTTCCCCCTTGCAGGAACTCCTCAGGGGGAGCAAGCGCTGGCTGGAAGCTTCTTTTTTGGCAGTAGGAACAAAGAGGAATGGACCAACCGCCATGGTGGACCAGCGGTGTTCCGACTGGCCCTCAGCCTTGGACTGAATTGATCACAGATCCCCTGGGGGGAGCCTTTTTGGGCTGTGAGGCCATGAGCTAAATTGGGGACTGGGCTGGTGTCACAGCCTGAGCTTGGAGCGCCTGGGGGCACATCCTGGAGAAGGCCACTGAGGCCCATGTTTGGGGAGGAAGGGTGGGGATTGGGAGGCAGATAAATAGGCTTTTCTGTCCTCCCTACATTCCCACTACTAGGTTTGTGACCCAGAGGGTCGCGTAGAAATTTGAAGTATTAGGAGCCCAAGATGAGTGGTTCAGTAAATGCAATTAGGGACTCAAACCAAGACAGCCTTTGGCTAGACATTTCACTGTCTTAGGTTCCTTCACTTCTGGGAGACATGAGATGTCATTAATGTCAGACCTGAAACGGCATGGTGGCACACACCTGTAATCCCATAGTTTGGGAGGCTGACACAGGAGGAGGATTGCAGGTTTGAGACCGGTCTCAGCAGTTTAGCTAGCAAGACTCTGTTTGAAAATAAATAACAAAAAAACATAATTCTGTCCTATGACATACAGCCTTGATGATTTGGTCAGCAAGAAAAACTTGAGCCTATTTTTCTAACTTTTCACAAAAAGTAGAATGCTATGATAATACGCCATTATCTTATCTTGGAGGCCAAATTCCATAAGCCCAAAACATATCTCCCTCTTTTTGTGTTTGTGGTACTTTGTATTTAACCCTGGGGCACTCCACCTTTGAGCTACACCCTGCCCCTATTTTATTTTGAACTGGTCCTTGCTAAGTTGCTGAGGCTCCTGTCTTAGCCTCCCAGGTACTGGGGTTAATAGGTGTGTGCCAAACCAGGCATGGTAAGACCCTCAGCAACCTAGGGAAACCCAGTTTGAAAAACAAAAAACGTTGCCGGATGTGGTGGTGCAGGCTTGTAATCCCAGTACTTGGGAGGCTGAGACAGGAGGATTGCGGGTTCCAGGCCAGCTTCAGCAACTACTAAGGCCCTTAGCAATTTGGTGAGACCCTGTTTCCAAATAAAAAAGTTGGGATATAGCTCAGAGTTTCAATTCCTAACAACACACTCACACACGCGCACATAAAGATGAAAGGGGCTGGGGGTGTAGCTCAAAGTGAGTAACTAACACACATGCACACACGGCATTTACCACCATACAAGACTCAGAGCATCTCTCTCTTTTTTTTTGCGGTACTGGGGATTGAACTCAAGGGCATTCTACCTCCGAGCTACACCCCCAGCCCCCTTTTTTATTTATTTTGAAACTGGGTCTCACTAAGCCCGGATCCTCCGGTCTCAGCCTCCCAAGTACTGGAATTACAAACGTGCACTACCACACCCGGCTGGCATCTCATTTTTTAAATGATCATCCAGTAATATGACAACCAGTTAAACAGCGCCCTGTTGATGGATGTTTAGCTTCTGGTCTCAAGCGCGGTGCCACACACCCTCTGTATTTTTGAGAAAGTGCTTAATTCCTAGCCAAATAGCTTGACTGTGCAAAGGCGCATATTGTACTTTGTGATAGTTCTTATTACTTAGAAGAGATGCCTTCTCTTTTCCTTAGAAGTGGGGGTAAAAGTTTTTTGCTGAAACACACCAACCCAGTGGTAAGAAGTAAGATTACAGCTCTGGGGTTAGGGGAGGGGCGTTGCTCAGTGACAGGGGTGCTTGGTTAGCATGCAGAAGGCCCTGGGTTTGATCCTCCAGCACCACAGGCTTGTCCCCTGTGGAGCTGGATTTTGTCAAAAGTATGTGGGAAGCCAGGTGTGGTGGCACACTTCTGTAATGTCAATACTTAGGAGGCTGAAACAGGAGGATCGCAGGTTCGAGGACAGCTTCAGCAGGTAGTGAGATTCTCATCAACCTAGCAAGACCCTGATTCAAAATAAAAAAAGTTCTGGGGTCTTACCCCGGACTTAGAATGCTCCTGTGTTCAATCCCCATTACACCCTACACACACACACACACACACTCTCTCTCTCTCTCTCTCTCTCTCTGTCTCTGTCTCTGTCTCTCTCTTTCTTGCCGTAGTTGGGAGTTTTGGCACTGGCCTCTATGTTGACCCTGGCCCCTGGGAAGCGTGTCCAGGTATTCACACTCTCATTTTAACAGTTTTGTCAAAACTGTTTCCAGACCTTGCTTAGGCTGTGGAGACTCTGAGAGGTTGTGAGCCGTTCTTGGGTTTGGGAAACATGAATTTTCCTCTGGCTCCTGGTGGTGTCTTCCTGACGAAGTCTGGCAGTGGAACCCATGGATCGCATTTTGGAACCTGTAGTCTCCTGCATGTTCTCCCGGGCCTCCTTAGTCCAGGAGGAAGAAATCTGGTGCTACCTGGCTGATGCCTGGTCCTGGGCTCCGGCGGTGCCCAAAGCTCTCTACTGTTCTTGTCCTACTTGGTACTGGTTTGGGCTGAAACTCCTGTCCTTCCTGGGACTGGTTTAGGCCCTGTCCTTCCTGGGACTGGTTTAGGCCGCCATCCCTTGGAGGTGGGAGGTCACCTGGGGTGGCAGGTTGGCTAACCTGGCCCGAGGTCCAGCCATGGCTGCCAAACCAGAGTGCAGGGCGGCTGGGCTCCGAGAGAGTTTTCCTCAGTGCACGGAAGCTGCCCTGCTTGGAAGTATCAGGACCTCCTCCTCGTTGCACTGAGCCTGCGAGAGGTCAAGGCCCGCCCAGAGTCATGGGGAGGGGTGAAGTAATGCCAGTACTTGGGAGACTGAGACCAGAGGATCCAGGTTCGCGGCCAGCCTTCGTTACTTACTTAGTAAGGCTAAGGGTCTCACAACTTAAGTGAGACCCTGTTTCAAACTAAAGAATTAAAAATAGGGCTGGGGGTGGAGCTCGGAGGTAGAATGCCTCTGAGTTCAGTCTCTAGTACCGTGTTAAAAAAAAATTGTGATTTGATGGGAGGAATAAGAAAAAAGAAAGTATAGCCATTTTTTTCTTCTTCTCGGTACTGGGGATTGAACTCAGGGGCATTCTACCTCCGAGCTACACCCCACCCCCACCTCCCCCACAAACCCGGATCCTCTGGTCTCAGCCTACCAAATGCTGGTATTACAAGTGTGTGCCACCACGCCTGGCTTCTAGCCACTTTTTTGGGGGGGGGTACTGGGGAATTGAACCCAACATTCTACCTCCAAGTTACATCACCAGCCCTTTTTATTTTTTTCTTTTGAAACAGTCTCCCTAGGTTGCTGAGAGTCTTGTGATCCTCTTGTCTTCAGCCTCCCAAGTACTGAGATTACAGGCGTGCATCTACATAGATTTTAAAACTTTCTGTCACTAGTTTATTCTTACCTGAGTCATCTTTGACGGCCCCCCTCCCCCGCCGTGAGTGCTTTTTCCTTGCTTTAAAAAGCCCACCTGTGCACATGATCCTACCACTCCCGAAATCGATACCTGCTTTGCTACCTTGAGGGAGGAGAGGGTTTCAGGTGTACAATGTTGCCCTTGTAAGAAACAAGGACTGAGTTACTGGGCCACCTACAGAGTCCTCCCTCAGCTCCGCTCTGCTCTTTTTCCCCCTAAGTCGGCTCCCAAGGACTTCCGATGCTTGCACGGCAGATAAAAGCTTTGGAGGCCACGGGAAAACCATGTGTCTCTGTCAAAACCGATCTTTTTATGCCCGGTTTGGAGCTCTGTAATTTACGTACGTGGGCAGCGGTCTCCGTGTTGGGGCAAATCTCTTTTCTTTGCAGCTGGAAGTTGCTTGGGCCACTCATTAGTCCCGTGCATGCCGGTGGCGGCAGGGACACTAATGATTGCAGAGGGCTTTGTAGGGCCGCCGGCCACCTGCGGGGCTGTAAATCGGACTCTGTAAATCTGACTCGCTTCTAATTTTCTCCCCCCCACCCCTTCAAAACCTCCAGGGAGTTGGTCCGCACTTTACCTCTTGGGAGATAGAATGGAAGATAATATTTATGGTGGAGGACAAAGGAAAAAAGAGAGGACCTGGTGGGAACGCTGTGGAAAGAATGGTAGCAACCTATTAGAAGCAAATTACGGGGGGCCGTTGGAGTGGAGTCATTTACGGGCTCGGCAAGCATTTATTAGGTCCTTAGGAAGAGTGTGGAGGCAGAAGGGGGCTCCAAGCTGTACCCCGTCAACGTGGGTTGGTGGTAGACCCCGCGCCCTCCTTCTGGGGTAGTTAAGTGTGCGGCTTAAGCTTTGGTGATGGTGGCACAGGCCTACACAGCACCCCTCCCATTGAGGTAATAGAAATCCCACCCACCACTCCCGCTGTTCCCTCGGGGGTCTCCATTCATGGGGGGGGGGGGACTCCCTCCACTTCATTCCGGTTCCCATCTGCACCTACTAGTCTCCTTCCCCCCACACCTTAGTTTCCCTTCGCGTGAATGAAGTTGTGTGCTTTCTTTTTTTGTACTGAGGATTTAACGTTCCAGGGGTATTCTACATCTGAGCTCCACCCCTGGCCACATATACATATTTGAAACATGGTCTTGCTAAGTTGCTGAGGGTCTCACTAAGTTGCTGGGGCTGGCCTCAAACCTGTGACCCTCATGTTTCAGCCACTCAAGTATTGGGATTACAGGCATGCACCACCTGCCTGGCCTATATCCTCTTTTTTGGGTGGGTGGGGGTGGGTGGGTGGTGGTACTGGGGATTGAACCTAGAGGCATTCTACTTCCGAGGTACACCCCACCCCTATTTTATTTTTATTTTGAAACTAGGTCTCAAGGTTGATGAGAGTCTCGCTATACTTGCTGAGGCTGTCCTTGAACCTGCAGTCCTTCTGTCTCAGTCTTCCAAGCACTGGAATCACAGGTGCACACCGCCACGCCTGGCTGCATCTTTTATTTTGAAACAGGGTCTCACTAAGTTGTTGAGAGCCTCACTAAGTTGCTGAGGCTGGCCACCAACCTGCGATTCTCCTATCTCAGCCTCCCAAGTACTGGGATTACAGGTGTGCACCACGGTCTGGCTCTGTATCCTCTTGATTATAGCCTTTTTCCCAGCAAGCATAATGCCTTTAAAGCTCATTTATGTCATTGCTCGAGTCAGTAATTCATTTTTTAAAATTTTTAGAAAATTCCAGCCGGGCGTGGTGGTGCACGCTTTTATAATCCCAACATTCGGGAGGCTGAGACCGGAGGATCCGGGTTCACGGCCAGCCTCAGCTACCTAGTGAGGCACTCCGCAATTTAATGAGACCTGGTTTCAAACTATAGAATAAAAAATAGGGTTGGGGGTGTAGCTCGGAGGTAGAATGCCCCTGAGTTCAATCCCCAGTACCAAAAAAAAAAAAAAAATTTTTTTTAGAAAATTCCATTGTGTGGAATTTTACCACAGTCTGTTTGTTCAAATGTCAAAGTTTTTTTTTTTTTTTTTTAAATTTTAAACATGCAGGTTTTATTTAACTAGACAAATTTGTTAAAAATCATGGTAGCCCTCCACAGCTTAGTGAAACCCTATTTCAAAATAAAGAATAAAAAATAGGGCTGGGGGTGTACTTCAGAGGTAGAATTCCCCTGGGTTCAATCCCCAGTACCACAAAAATAAATAAAATAGGACTGGGGGTATAGTTCACAGGCAGAATGTCCCTGGGTTCAATCCCCAGGAACACACACCCCCCGCCTCACCTTTCTCTGCAGAGCTGAGCGAGCATTTGGTCTAGAGCAAGGGTAGCTGGCTCTGACCCTTGGCTCTCCTTGGACGCCCCCCTCCCACCTGCGGGTCTTGATGGCGCTGCTGGTTTACAGTCTCTTTTGTGAACCCATCAGCATTCAAGTTTTTGACCAGGTGCCATGGTGCACGCCTATAATCCCAGTTACCTAAGGAGGCAGGAAGATCACAAGTTTGAGGCCAGCGTGGGCAAGTTAGCAAGACCTTGTCCCAAAATAGAGGGATCATTTGAAAAAGGGCTGAGGATGTGAACTCAGTGACGGAGCTCGCCTGGCATTCTTAGGCCCCGGGTCCCATCTCGTACCAGGAGCAAACGAGCAAGCAAAGACAAGTAGAGGATGGCGTTGCAGCCACCCCGCACACCGTCCTGGGCTTCCCCATCGATCGCTTGTATAGGAACTTCTGCTTTCCGGAGCACCTTTTGGATTCTGGGGTTGCAGAAAGAGGGTAAGTTGCAGAGGACCTCACTAGGTAGCTGAGGCTGGCAGCAAACCCGGATCCTCCAGTCTCAGCCTCCCAAATGCTGGGATTACAAGCGCGTGCCACCACGCTCGTGTACCACGCCCGGCTGATTCATAAGCTTTTAAAGAACTGTTAATTCCCCTCTTATTTGTGTTGCCTGAAGATCCCCCTCCCATCCAGCGGGCCTGCTCCTCCTGCCCCTGGGCATTTGGGAAAATCTCTCTCTCTTTTTCTTTTTTTCCTTTTGTGGTACTGGGGATTGAATTCAGGGACATTCTACCTCTGAGCTACACCCCCAGCCCTATTTTTTATTCTTTATTTTTGAAACAGGGTCTCACTAAATTACGGAGTGCCTCACTAGGTAGCTGAGGCTGGCCGTGAACCCGGATCCTTGGGTCTCAGCCTCCCAAATGCTGGGATTACAAGCGTTCGCCACCACGCCTGGCTGGAAGATCTCTTAAGGGCAAAACCCATCCTAAACCTGTGAGACGTCCTTTCCTCCATGCTGCTCGGCATCTTCCAGATCTCTCTCTCTGATTTTGGCATCCCCGTGGATGCCTTCCCAGCCAGGCAGAGGCCGGCAGGTCTTTATGCTAGTTCCAGATTTGTCTGTGCCCATGATGGCAGCCTTGCCAGAGCCCTGCCACCTTTGTGACTGGAATGCAAAGACTGGCTCTTCATTCAGTACCCTTGCTCTTCAAGAAACAGGTTGACCGGACTTACTCATTGGGAGTCTCTCCTGGCTGCCTACACTTGCAAGTCAACTTTCCCTCCGATCACTATTACATACCAAGCAATGTAGCAGTCGAATCTAGGATGTACTGCCAAATTGAAAATTTGCAGTTACATAGAAAACAAGGAGAGCCAGTGGTGGCGGCACCTGTCTGCAATCCCAGTACTTGGGAGGCTGAGAGGAGAGGATCCCAAGCAAGTCGAGGACAACTTAAGCAACCCACTGAGAGCCTGTTTCAAAACAAAAATAAATAAATACTAAAAAGGGCTGGGGATGTAGCCTGGAGGTAGAATGACCCTGGATTCAATCTCCAGGACGGAAACAAAAAAAAAAGTACAAAAATACTTACTGCAGTGTTGCTTGTGACTTGACTTGACTTCCCTTTTTGGGGATCCAACCTGAGCATTGTGTATGCTAGACCAGCACCCAACCAGCTGACCTACATGCCCCCCACCCTTTTCTTTAAAAAAAAAAAAAAATCGGGGAACAGTTTTTGTTTCGTGCTCCTGGAGATTGAACCCAAGGGCAACTTACCTCCCAACTCTCCACCCAGACCTCCCAACTCTCCACCCAGCCCTATTTTATTTTCATTTTGAAACAGAGCCTCACGAGGTTGATGAGAGTCTGGCTACTTGTTGAGGCTGTCCTTGAACCTGGGGTCCCCCTGTCTCAGCCTCCTAAGTACTGGGATTACAGGCGTGCGTCACCATGCCTGGTTCCCCAGCCCTGATTTAAATTTTATGTTGACACAGGGTCTTTGCTAAGTTGTCCCCGGGCTAAATTCCCGTGCTGGGGCCCAGCTTGTGATTCCCCCTCCAGCCTTAGTTGCTGTAGTCCACAGAATCACAAGCATCACCCCACCTCACCCCTCCAGGAAAAGCTTTTAAAAATCTATCAGCAGTTACTGATTGAATCAGTACATTCATAGGACAGCATGACTTGTACCTATAAAGAAAATAAGGATATCTATAATCCTAACCTAGAACATTCTGCAAGTTAATACTAGCTAAGTTAAAATATGTCCTTAAAGATTCTTTTTTCTTTTTTTTTTTTTTTTTGCGGTACTGTTGATTGACCTCAGGGGCCTTCTACCTCTGAGCTACATTCTCTGATTTTCTCTGTTTGTTTTTTTTTTTTTAACTCTATTTTGAAACAAGGTCAGTCTCACTAAGTTGCAGAGGGCCTCACAAGTTGCTGAGGCCAGCTGAGAACCTGCAATCCTCCTGTCTCAGCCTCCCACACATACTAGGATTACAAGCGTGGGCCACCGCGCCTGGCTTGGAGCATTTTTTAAAGAACAGCATCTCACTCTATGTTGCCCAGGCTGGCTAAAGCCCCTGGGCTCAAACGACCTTCCTGTCTCAGGGTCCTCAGTAGCTGCAACTACAGGCAAGTACCACCAAAGAGACCATTTGTACTGTGTATTTTTTTGCATTTGAACAAACGCACATGCACTACTACCTAAATAAAGTGCTTTGGGGACTGTCCCCCCTCCCCCAAAAGAAGAATTTGTTCTCAGTTGGGCCCTGGCTGTTTTCTTGAACTGGTTGTGATGGTGTGTGAACCCGGTCTCTTCCTTTGCTCTTCTGTCTTCTGCCAAGGGTTTGGATGTTGGGTTCTTAGATGATGGTGCTCAGTCTCTCTAAATGAAGTCAAGCTTGGTTTTGATCATGTGTAGTAGATTGTGTCATGGCTAGACTTTATGTGTTCAACTTGGCTTATGATCTTATTTATTTTTATTTATTTTGTGGTACTGGGTGCATTCTACCTCTGAGCTATTTTCCCAGCTCTATTTTATCTTTTTATTTTGAAACAGGGTCTCCCTGGGTTAATGAGAGTCTCACTATTTGCTGAGGCTGTCCTCGAACCTGCACCCCCTCACCCCAGCCTCTCAAGTGCTGGAATTCCTAGCATGGGCCGCCATGCCTGGCTGGCTTATGATTTTAAAAGGCACCCCCGTTTCCCCCTGTGAGAGCTTGCCCCTGGTGCTCACAGGATCCATGGGGTATAGGGTGGTCTCCGGCCACTTCACTTCTCTAGTGGGACCTGCAGGGAGCCTGGTAAGTTGTTGGAGATCTCCTCCATCCATGGCCTTAGTTTGTGGGAGACCAGGCAAAAGTCTGCAGTCGTTTTAAGACATGCCAGACTAATCCAAAAAAATAAATAAGTAAATAAATTTACAGCGGTGGATATATTTTCATGAGGAACTTGGAGCACGTGGTGATCAGAGGCTGCCCAGCTTCTTCCCCTTAGTTTACATTCTTCACCGGTAGCTACACTTTAAATCTGACTGGGTCTTTGGGGTGGTGTGTGTGTGTGTGTGTGTGTGTGTGTGTGTGTGTGTGTCTCTCTTAACAGGAGGCCCAACATGTGCGTGTCCTGTTGTTGAACCACAGATAGAATAAAACTGGATTCCAGGAGAGCACTGGCGCACACACGTACCTCTTGCTTGTGAACAAAGCATTTTATTTTAACACTGGCTGCAACAAACCTGCCTACTTTGTATTTTTATTTATTTATTTTTCCTTTAACCTCCTCCCCCCACGCCCACCCCAGTTCCTTTCCTGCTCAGCCTACATTCCTAGGTCTTTGTCTCTGCCTGGTATTTTAGAAATTTTGGGAGAGGAAGGCAGTGGGTGGGACCTTCTGGAAGCTGGGGGCAGGGAAGAGGGTGGTCACTGGTGGGGTCAGAGGTCAAGCCGCCTGCATTTAGCTGGGGCAGCCAGATTGTCGCCAGGCCCGAGGGGGGCGTGTCCACACATCTGCCCCGGGAAGCCCCACACTGGGAGTGGTGGGCCCTGGAATTCCTGCCGCCAGAGGACCTCTTTCCATCCTCCACGTCCCCGCCCCCATCTGTCCCTGGAGAGATGCAGTCCATGGCTGCTGCCACATTTCTGGCCCCTCGGACTGTCTGTACTCATCCAGTTTATTCCTTTAAAATAATCATTTGTTTCAAAGAGACCCGCACCGCTGCACATTTCCTTAACCCATTGGCTGTGTTTCAACGGCTTTAAAATTGTGGGTTTTCAACCTTAGAAATTGCAGGTAAATAAGATGTGGAAATTCTAGAAGAGGTGTGAAACCTTCCCAAAGTTTTACTCCAGCTTTTAGCCAGAGAAGACTTATAAAATGGATCTCATTTTTATGTTTTTTTTTTTTTGAACATGCATTCTTTTTTCTTTTTTTCTTTGTGGTGCTGGAGATTGACCTAGGGGCATTCTGCTTCTGGCCTACACCTTTAACCCTTTTTATTTTGAAACAGGGTCTCACTAGGTTGTTGAGAGCCTCACTAAGTTGCTGACGCTGGCCACGAACCTGCAATCTCCCTGTCTCAGCTTCCCAAGTACTGAGATCACAGGTGCGCGCCGCCACGCCTGGCTAGCATGCATTAAAAAAAAAATTGTAGTTGATTCGTTATAAGCACACTGAGGCCTCTTTACTCGCCCGTAGCTGTGTGTGTCTGTGTCTTTGTGTGTTGCTGGGGATCAGGCCCAGGGCCTTGTGCATACCAGGTGAACACTCTGATATCACTGAGTCACAGGCTGCCCCAGTAGTGTTCTATTCTAAGCTACCTGGGTGCACTGGGGGTAGCCTGGCATCCTCTTTCCCTCTGGCAGCCTGTTCTGAACAGGATTTCTTTTGCCACTGCGTCAACAGAATCAACTTAACCATTGGTCGTGGCGGGGGTCTTCCCTGTACAACATTCTGTAAGCATAAGCTGTTTTAAGGTTAGCGAATCTGAAATGCTTGAATTGCACAACGGCAGTCTCTGGTTGCAACCCAGCCCCGAATCGCGGGGAGGCCCTTTGGTCCCTGTTGTCCAGTCTCTGGAGAAGGGGGTTACTGGGACTTCAGGCTTGCAAAGGGTTTCTTGAGGTGCCCAGTCATGCCCCATCTACTTTACAGAGCCGACCTAGGCCCAGGCAGTCAGAGGCCGCGATGGGGCAGAGGGTCCCTTCCACTGGGAGTGAGAGCCATCTTGGGCTGCTGCTTTGCCTGAAGCCACAGCCAAGGACCAAGGACGCCAGGGGCATTTGGCTAGGTCCACCCAGCTGTCCTGAGAAAAGATGTAAAGAAAATTGTGGCCCCCTGGCTCCAGCCCCTTTGCTGCTTGGTTAGAGAAGGGGGGGAGGCTGAGGGTTCCTTCAGAGCCAGGTTTTATTCCAATTTAAAAGGAACCTTCTGATAGAGGGTTTTCACACTTCACATTAGCATAGGATTGATCCCTTTATTCCCCTGACAAATGGCGGGGAAAAGGAAGGAATGTGGCCGAGGTTGTTGAAACCGGTAGAATTGCTTTAGTACCCCGTCATAAAAAAAAAAAAAAAGACAGCCCAGAAAAATTTTCCCTGGGTTTATCCAGCTTAGCATCTTTTGATTAGTGTTTAGATTTTGCTTGAGAATTTTTAGTTTTAATAAATTATATATGAGGGCTAGGTCCCACCCCAGAGGGTAGACCTGGCTTTGAAAAGCAGTTGTCAAGCTGGTGGCCGAGCGCTTGCCTGTAACTCCATCCAGTACCTGGGAGACTGAAACTGGAGGATCACAGTTCCAAGGGCAGTGTGCGGAACTTAGGGGGGACCCTGTTCCAAAATAGTGTTGGGCATGTAACCCAGTGTAGTAGAACACCCCTGGATTCAACCCCCAATATCACCACCAAGAAAAAAAAAAAAAGGAAGGAGGGGCAATTGTCCTTGAGGAAGGTAAATTCCCTATAACCTGGTTTTAACCTACTGTGTTGGGAAAACACTGCATTGATCAGAACAGGTAGTAGTAGCAGACCCCCTTTCATTCCCCGTGTATAGAACCTGTAAGATCTGCTGTTCATCAGCTCCATTTCTTTACAAGATTAACTCAAAACACAATATCCTTAACCAACCTTCTTTTCCAGTCTTTGTGGATTGAACACACAGTGGAGCATTCTACCTCTAAGCTACACCTCTCCCAGCCCTGATTATTTATTTATTTATTTATTTATTTATTTATTTATTTATTTATTTATTTATTTATTGTTTTTGTGGTACTGGGAATTGAACCCAGGGGCCTTCGACCTCCCTAGTCCTGTTTTATTTTTTAGTTTGAAACGGCCTCCCTAAGTAGCTGAGGCTGTCTTCCAACCTGCGATCCTCCTGTCTTAGCCTCCCAAGTACTGGGCCTACAAGCATGTGCCAGCATACCCGCCAGGCAGATTTTGGTCATCTGGGTGGGGTCCTCAGCCCAGTAGACATTCTAGCCCTTAGGGCTGCCTCCAGCCCCGATCTGTGCTCTGGAGCAGGTAACCACACCACGCGTGTGTTGGAACCAGCTCTTCAGAAGGCCCACGTTGGCCTCCTGGCTGTGTCTCGGCGGCTACCCGGGTGGCCTCAGGCACACCACAGCGGCTTCTCTGGAGATTCTCCTGTGTAGCGTGGGTGACCAAGCACTGCAGCAGAGAACCCCCCTGCAGCCTGCTTCCGGGTGTCAGCTTTCCCTGCTCCTGAAAGCCACCCGGCAAACACCCACCGAGTGTCCTGCTCAGCCAGGGGGCACCCAGCAATGAGTCCCCCGGGTTTCTCTGCTGAGGAACATTCTCTCCTCATTTATCAGCAGGTGTCCCCGAGCGAGCATAACATCGCACGGGCTGTCTCAGCTTAGCTCCTTGGAATCACTTGGCAGGAAGAAGAAAGGCACAGAGCTCGCTGGCCTCACCTTCTGGAAACATAAGCCTGTCACTCCCTTGAGCGCCGGGAAACGCAGCCACAGGAGCCGAGCTCCGCGACGGGGAGGGAGGGAGGTTGTCACGGGCTGGAGACCCTGCTCCAGTGCCCAGACCGGGGGACATAATCTTACGACTCTTCTGGATAATTCAGTTGAGAGGGCGGAAGTCTCATGCCCAGAGGCTGTTTCATTTCATCTCTGCCCTCAAAGTGTCTCAGTTATGATTCTCTCCCAACTTAGAGCAGGCTAGGACAGCTAGGTGCCCCACCACCGCCCTTGGTTTGGGACTTGGGAGAGTGGGGTAGAAGGTCACTATCGCCACCGCCGCCCTGTAAGAGCGGGCTTGTGGGAAGGGGGAAAGTCATTTTGGGGGTCGAGCCCCAGGGCGCTGTTAATACCCCGCATTGCTTATTCACTCCTGTCTCCTCTGGTCCCCAGGTGCTGCACCTGTACTGCGACACCTGCTCCGTGCCCATCTGTCGCGAGTGCACCATGGGCCGGCACGGGGGACACAGCTTCATCTACCTCCAGGAGGCGCTGCAGGACTCGCGGGCCCTCACTATCCAGCTGCTGGCGGACGCCCAGCAGGGACGCCAGGCCATCCAGGTGAGCCCCACCGCCCCCACCCGCTGGCTCCTGCTGGGAACCCTTCCCTTCCCTCCCTCTCCCTCCCTCCCTCCCTCCCTGTTACTTAGCATGGAGATACTTGGGCACCCTGCTGGGTCCCTTGTCACTTAATGTGTAGAGAGGGCGGTCTGCTGGGGCTGGGTGGGAGGTGGACTGTAGACCAGAAGGAGCTTCTGTGACGACCATGAAGCAGAATGGCTGGAGGGCTCTGAGCAGTCGTGAGGACGGCAGGCGGAAGTCGATGGTCACATCCCCAGACACCTAGCCTCGGCCGAGTCATGCCGTGCTGCCTGTGTTTCTTCTGTAGTTCCTCCCCACGTCTCCTCGCCGACGCCGGCAGTTTCTAATCAGGCCCGCAGGAAGACTGGCCAGTGGGTTCTTCTTGGGCACACGTGCACAGGTTTACTGATGGATAGAGAGGTGAGCAGGAGCACAGGATTTGATGTGAGGGTCGGAGCCTTCGACTCCTCCTCCCTGGTCATTTGGATCCTGGTCCATTGAAGTCCCTTCACCTTAAGGGGAGGAGGGCATGCTTGATATTGACAGCTGGCAAAGTTCTCTTACGTGGTTAGGTAGTAGTGGGCCCTGTTTTTTTTGTTGTTGTTGTTTTTTATTTTTTTCCGTAGTAGGGATGGAACCCAGGGGTAGTCTACCTCTGACCTACACCCCATCCCGGCCCTATTATTTATTTTATTTCTTTATGGTACTGGGGATGGAACTCAGGGGCATTCTACCTCTGAGACACACTCCCAGCCCTATTTTATTATTTTATTTTGAAACAGAGGGTCTCACCAAGTTGCAGAGGGGCTCACTAAGTAGCTGAGGCTGGCCATGAACCCTCCTGTCTCAGCCTCCCAAGTACTGGAATTACAAGCATACGCCACCACCCCAACAAATTCTTTCTTTCTTTCTTTTTTTGGCGGTACTGGGGATGAACCCAGGGGCATTCTACTTCTGAGCTACAGCCCCAGCCGTATTTTTCAACCTTTATTTTTTTATTTTATTTTTTGAGGTACTGGGGATTGAACTCGGGCATTCTACCTCTGAGCTATACCCCTATAGCCCTATTTTTTATTCTTTATTTCGAAACAGGGTCTAAGTTGCGGAGTGCCTCACTAGGTAGCTGAGGCTGGCTATGAACTGGGATCCTCCGGTCTCAGCCTCCCAAATGCTGGGATTACAAGTGTGCGCCACCATGCCCACCTACAAATTCTTTTTAAAAGTGTTTTTTAGCCGAGCTTGGTGGCACACACCTGTAATTTTAGTATTTGGGAGGCAGAGACAGGAGGATAGTAGGTTCAAGGAAAGCCTCAGCAAGTAGTGAAATTCTCACTAACCTAGCGAGACCTTATTTCCAAATAAGAAATAAAATTGGGCTAGGCATATAGCTAGAAGGTAGAATGCCTCTGGGTTCAATCCCCGGTAAAACACACACACACACACACACACACACACACACACACACACACACACACACACAGCCCTTTTTTGGGAAGTGCTTAAGAATTGAGATCACAGTGCCCCATAGAAGGGAGCGAATTGTTTTTTTTTTTTTTCCCGGTACTGGGGATTGAACTCAGGGACATTCTACCTCCGAGCTACAGCCCCAGCCCTATTTTTTATTCTTTATTTTTTGAAACCGAGTATCACTAAGTTGCGGAGGGCCTCACTAGGTAGCTGAGACTGGCCTCGAACCCAGATCCTCCAGTCTCAGCCTCCCGAATGCTGGGATTACAAGCGTGCGCCACCACGCCCGGCTGCGAATTGTATTTAATAAGCTTCTTAGCAGCCGTTCTTCAGATGCTCAGATGTGCGACGCTGACATCATCTTTTCTGATGTTTCCATCGCAGAGGTGGAGTTCGGGAGTCTCTTTCTGGAACAGCCAATGCTGTCATGCTTTAGTTGTCAGCGTTGTCCTTTATCTTTGAAGTGGCCGTCACGGTCTCTCTGCATCCCTACTTGCTCTCCATCCTCTTGTGTGTCCGCATCTCCGGGTCCCCGCAGGCGGAGCGGTTTGTGTGTCGGCTTCGTGCCGCGGCAGTTAGGCCCCTCGCCAGTGCTGTGCCCTGTGGGTGCCTCAGCACACTGGTGCTCAGCCTGCAGTGCCAGTCACCTGGGGGCTGAAAGAGCTGCAAGCGCCAGGCCTCCTCACCTTGCGGGAGGTGGCTTGAACTTAACCCTTTTCCTTCCTTGGACATCAAGAATGCTGGGGTTGGGGTGGGGGGTCATGATGTGTTGGAGGCAGAGAGAGAGCGGCTGAAATGTTGAAATCGCAAAGAAGTTGAGGGGATTGGAAGTTTCTGCGGAGAGAAGAGTAGACAGGTAGAAGATTGTGTCGGTCATGCTTAACCGGGAGGCTGCTGGGTGATCAGAAAGCACTCCAGCACAGGCATGGGCTGACTCTTAGTTGACAGCGTGTGCCCTATATTAACCTGAATACTAGGTCATGCGCACTTTGGCTGGGGGATCCAGGTGGCAGATGGGTACTTGGGTTGGGGTGGGAGGCACAGTCTGTTAATAATGGCCACCATGCCCACCCCCCAGGAGCTTGGGGTGTGTGTGTGTGTATAACTGGGGATTGAACCCAGTGGTGTTCTACCTCTGAGCTACAGTACCCCCAGCCCTTTTTGTTTGATCGTTTTTAATTGCGAAGTGTCTGATTCAGCCCTTTTCCCTATCCTTATTTCTCCTCTCCCAAGTGCCTCCTGCTCTAGAGGTGGGGAAGGAACTGATCGTGCATGCCTTGGGCTGACCCTGTCTTCTTTTAGAAAGACCCTCTTTCCTTTTTGCCTCTGCACGTAATCCTTTATGACTTCCACCTTAGGAACGACAGTATTCTTGTCTGCCTAGTGGTCGCCCAAATTGCAATAAAAGCTTCGAATCCCATCTGCCTGTTTGAAAGATGGAAGAGACCTCTTTTGCCATCGGATAGGGTTACGGTCACCAGGGTCCTGGGGGAAGGCTTGAACCAAAGCAGTAATCTTGGCTGAGAGAGACAGGGCAGAGCGGATGGGGTGACAGCCCATGCCTGCGCCAAGGGACTGGTCATTGCCCTCTCCCACCCGTCTTCTCTGTAGAAGAAGAGTCAGCTATGTCATGCACACTGTCTATTTTTTAAAATGGAAAAAGTCAGTTTGACAAGTCACATGACGTTGGTAGAAATGGGAAGTGGTTTTGCCGTCTCTGCTTTCTATTGAGTAAGAGAAGCTACAGGCATTGGCTCGGTGGTCTTGATCCACCGGCGGTGGCTTGGAGACTGGCTGCTGTGTGCTGACGGCAGACATCTGAAAGGAAGGGCCCGCAGTTTTGCTGCCCTCCCAGCTCTTTTGTGATGCCGGGGCCGGGACACTTGAAGCCACACACCAGGAATCGGGGCGCCTGCCTCCTGACTTCCAGTTCTTCGTAGCAGCATTATTTCAAACCGGCAGTAAATGCTGTTCCCTGTTTCCAGCCTTTGCCACGCCAGAATTAGCCAGGCGTGACCACCTCCCCGACCCAGCCCTCCGCTCCCTGCCTTGCCCTGCCCTGCTTCTGGGTTCTCAGAACAGCAGCTTTCTCCTCCCAGCCCAGGAGGAGGTGACTTCTGCCTTTGGTTGCCCTGACAGTTCTCCCGTACCTGGTCAACCATTTCCCTGTTCATTGTTTAAATGTCTAGGTGGCTATTCCCCCCCCCCCCCCAAATGAATCCCAACCCAACAGTCTGATATGGTTGAAATGTCTCAAGCCCATTATGACATCTTCTAGGCACAGTCACTGGATTGGTCATTCTGATTTTTAAAAAGTCTTGTGGGCTAGCCAGGCATGGCAGCAGACACTTGTAATCCCAGTTCTTGGGAGGCTAAGACAGGAGAATTGCAGGTTTGAAGCCAGCCTCGGCAACATAGAGAGGCCCCATTTCAAGTTAATAAAATAGAGTTGGGGTTATAGCTCAGAAGTAGAATGGGTTCAATCCTCCTGGTACCCCCCCCCCCCAATCTTGCAGGCTGTTTGAATAGTTCTGTCTGCTTCAGTTTGTTAGCTTGCTTGCTTATTTATTTATTTATTTATTTATTTATTTATTTTGCGGTACTGGGGATTGAACTCAGGGGCATTCTACCTCCGAGCTACATCCCCAGCCCTATTTTTTATTCTTTATATGGAAACCAGGTCTCACTAAGTTGCGGAGTGCCTTACTAAGTAGCTGAGGCTGGCCTCGAACACGGATCCTCTGGTCTCAGCTCCCAAATGCTGGGATTACAAGCATGCGCCATCACGCCCGGCTTTATTTATTTATTTATGTGACACTGGGAATTGAACCCAGGGACATTCTACCTCTGACCTACACTCCCAGCTCTATTTTTTTTTTTTTTTGAAACAGGGTCTCGCCAGTTTCACGAGAGTCTCACTACTTGCTGAGGCTGGCCACAAACTTGCAATCTCTCCATCTCTTCTGCATGTATTTCTTAGCGTTTTAACAAAAGACCACAAACTAGACGATTTACAGGAATTTGTTCTTCTGGTCATTGCCAGCAATCCCCCTTGGCTTGTCCCTGTATCAACTCTTAATTTTTGCCTGTGTCTTTGCCTGGCTTGTTTCCTCTCCGTGTATCTGCATCTTAAGGTGGCCTTTGGTGGGCACCAGTTATCAGATCATTGGATTTAGGACTCACCCTAATCTAGTATAAACTAAACACTGGGTGTGTGTGTGTGTGTGTGTGTGTGTGTCTGTCTCAGTCAGCATTCTCACTACTCTAATTCAAGACAACTGACCTCACAACTTACAGAAAGGAAGGTTTATTTGCTCACAGTTTATCGGGAGATCTTGGGGTTTAGTTCATGTGAGACCAAGGTGTGGAGCTGAAGCTTGGGCCATGGCAGCGGGAATTAGAGAGAAGGAAGGAGAGCAAAGCTCTGCTCCCACGCCACCAAGGCCAGGAGCAAGAGAGCACAGGGAACAGAAACACAAGCAGTCCCTAAGGCCACACCCCGGGACCCACCTCCTGCCACCCCCTGCTGCCCTAGGTTCCTGCCTAGGTCATGTATTTCCATTTATATTGAAATACCTGGTGTAAACAAATCTGTAGACACCTAGATGATTGTTGATGGTGGTGGGGAGGGAGGAACTGGTAGGTGCCTGCTTAATGGATCTGGAGTTTTGCTTTTTGGGTGACGAAAGCAATTCTGGAGCTAGGGAGGAGTATGGTGGCAAACCACAGAATATATAAAGTGTCTTGAGGGGGAAGTTTCCTGATTTGTCAGTTTTACCACAGTTCAAAAGCAAAATAAGGCCAGGTGTGGTGGCCCACGCTTGTAATCCCAGTACTTGGGAGGCTGAGACAGGAGGATCGCAGGTTCAGAGCTTCGTCAAAGAAGCAAGGCTCTCAGAAACCAAGTGAGACCCTGTTTATAAATAAGAAATAAAAAAAAAATCTGGCCGGGCGTGGTGGCGCACACTTGTAATCCCAGCATTCGGGAGGCTGAGACCGAAGGATCCGGGTTCGAGGCCAGCTTCAGCTACCTAGTGAGGCACTCCACAACTTAGTGAGACTCGGTTTCAAAATAAAGAATAAAAAACTAGGGCTGGGGGTATAGCTCGGAGGTAGAATGCCCCTGAGTTCAATCCCCAGTACCGCAAAAAAAAAAAAAAAAAAAAAAAAAAATCGGTCTAGGGGTGTAGCTTGTTGGTAGAATGCCTCTAGGTTCAATCTCCAGTATGGGGGGGGGGAGCGAAATAAGGAAAGGAAGGGAATTGGCCCAGGGGTGTGTGTGTGTGTGTGTATGTG
Source organism: Graphiurus murinus (assembly GCA_004027655.1). Classification (NCBI taxonomy): domain Eukaryota; kingdom Metazoa; phylum Chordata; class Mammalia; order Rodentia; family Gliridae; genus Graphiurus; species Graphiurus murinus. Next base: position 23,138 of record PVLC010022585.1, read on the forward strand.
ATTCAACTTCATGATACAAGTCAAATGGTCTGAGCAGAAGAAATTCGAGTTCTAGGAGTTTACCGGCTCAGAGTGATCAACAGTAACAGTGTTCTGCTCTGTTCTACATGGGAGCTGTCTGAAGCTCTTCCTGTGACTCAGCCTTGGGTTTCCCGCCCACTTACCCAGGATCGAGGTTGGAGAGGGCTAGGAATGAGCTTGAGGCCCTAGAGCCAACAGGGCTGTTCCACATCCTTGAAACTCCTGCCTCCTCTGCCCAGGCCAGGAACCCCGAGTTGGATCACCTCTTCTAAAACCTGTTGTTCCTTTAGTAGCCAGGTTGGAATCCCAGATTTAATACCTCAGTATCTCAAAGAAATCCTTGTGGCTTTTGAAGAGTCGTCATATAATATTAATGAAAACACTGAGCCTTCTGTCTGGATTAATTTTTTATGAACAATAATATGTCTGATTAAACTTGCCGATTTACTGGGGCTGGTGGTACAGGGCGTGGAGCGTGCGGGAGTGGGTCAATGGTCTCTGACCACAGCGCCCCGGTTTTTAGATAGAGTAGATGATGTACCAGGGGCACTTGTTGGTCCAAGCTGGGGTAAGCTTCCGAGGGCCGGGAAGGGAACAGAACAGCCATTCCTCACGGGAGGGACACGCCTGGCTGCTGGCACTTTCCCCAGCCAGAGAGGAAGGCCCAGAAGAAGTCTGGGGAAGTTTCTCCTGTGCCCGGAGTTGCACATTTTGCATCTGATCGTCTTTCCTTGTTTTCGGCAGTCACCCAGCTACACTGGTTTCACGGTGTCAGGGTATCTGGTAGTAGTCTGACATCCGTGGTGTAGGTGCCATTTCTCATACAAAGAAACCGAGTGTGTGCCAGCAGCTCCTTGGGTTACACGTGCGTCTCACAGGTGCCAGTCTCGCCCCAAGTGCGTGCTTTGCTTGCTTCCCAGGAAAGTGGATTAAGCCGGCCAGCCATCAGCCACAGGTTTTGAGGTGTTGGGAGGGAAGAAGGTGCCTTCTAACGCCGGCAGGTTGCTTTGTTTTCCAGCTGAGCATCGAGCAGGCCCAGACGGTGGCGGAGCAGGTGGAGATGAAGGCAAAGGTGGTTCAGTCGGAGGTCAAAGCCGTGACTGCGAGGCATAAGAAAGCTCTGGAAGAGCGAGAGTACGAGCTGCTTTGGAAGGTAATGGGGAGCTGGTGCCCCCCCTCCCTCCGCCTTGGGGGCTGACTCGGCCGCCGATGCCAGCGCCACCAGTCAAGGATGCTACTTTTCCCATCCTAGGTCTGAGCTCCGAGTTCAGAACACGTGGCAATTTTCCAGAAAGGTGCAGGGGGGTGTCCCTGGAACATTGTGGGTGCTGTGTGGGCAGTACAACAACAAGAAACCTTTTCAGAAGTCGCCGGGTAACCAGCATTGGAAGGAGTCTCAAGTTTTATATGGCAAACACTCCAAGGGAGGGGGAACAATCAAAGCCCTTGTTGGGAAGGGCGGGCCTTCTTTTTGGCGTCCCGGCCGGTTGCACTTCCTGACTCCTCGTGGAAAGCCAGCCTTGCACGTGGGAGGGTAGCGAGCCTGTGCCCTTTCTTCCTGTTGGGGCCAGAAAGCTCGAGGAGCGCATCTGCGTGCTGCAGAGATAGAAGTCAGCTGGGAAGACCCACCCCGTGTCACCCCACAAGTCCCTGCTTTCCCTTTTGACATTTTATATTCTTTCTCGGGAAAGAGGGTCGTGTCTACCAAGGGCCCAGTATCTTGTGCCAGTTCTTTAACTATAATTCTGTTCTCCAAACACACAAGTAAGACTTAGGCAGCTGATTTAACAGGGTGTGTTTGTGGGCCGATTTCAACCTCAGTATTCTATGATGGTGGGGATGCCGTCTTTGCTTCTGAAAGTGACCCTACCACCACTGTACCCTAAGATGTTCTACAAGCCCACCTTGGATTTTCTCCTGGATTTTCCCATTGAGTTGACCTCCCTTTTCTGCATCTTGTGGCCTGATTCCCATTCGACAACAAGAGGGGGTGTCTTGGGGGTTGGATTAGTCCAAGAGTTGATTCAGCGCGTATTTGGGTGGGGTGGTGCTTTTGTGAGCATGACTTAGTTTTCCGCCAGATGTCCCACGGGTCTGCTGGTCGCATACCACCCACGAATGTTAATTATAACTGGAGGGGCCACCTCTTGCAACCTGAGAGCCTTGTAGTGAATTCTGCCACAAACTGGCTCTTCTGGATTTCCCGATGAAAAAGGCCTTTGTGTGTGGGGGTTTCAGTGGCCCGCATCTTAGCGACCCTCCCTCCTGCGAGGGGGACCCACTGTCTTCTCTCTAAGGTGGTTCTCTTAAGGGGAAATGAAAAGTCCTTAGGAGAAGTGTGTTGGGAAAAACAATCAATGCTTTCTTCATAGTTTTTTTTTTTTTTTTTTTTTTTTGCGGTACTGGGAGTTGAACCCAGGGGCATTCTACCTCTAAGCTGCACCCCTAGCCCTATCTTTTATTCTTTATTTTGAAACCGGGTCTCACTAAATTGTGGAGAGCCTCAGCTACCTAGTGAGGCACTCCGCAACTTGGTGAGACCCTGTTTCAAAATAAAGAATAAAAAATAGGGCTGTGGGTGTAGCTCGGAGGTAGAATGCCCCTAAGTTCAATCCCCAGTACCGCAAAAAAAAAAAGAAGCCTGGGCCACCATGCCTGGCAACAGTGAATTAAATTATTTCTACTTGCCTTTAAGACTCATTCTCAAGTAATAATCCCAAAATAAGCTTGCTTACTTTGGACACACTCCTATCTCACTGGTAGATACTTCTTGCTTTGGGGTTCTGCGTCTAATTCCATAAGAATCCCGCTCTCTTTCACTAATGACTGATATATCTCCCCCCCCCCCACACACACTCTTTTCCAGCAATGCCTGCCTCTGTCTGGGCTTCTCTTTCTTTAGGTTTTGTTTTTTTTTTTTTTTTTGAGTACTGGGATGGACCCTGTGGCTTTCTACCTCCAGGCTATACCACCAGTTCTATTTTACTTTGATTTGGAAACAGGTCTCTGAAAGCCCCACTATGCTGCTGGCTTTGAACCTTCAATCCTCCTATCTCAGCCTCCCAAGTACTGAGATTATAAGTGTGCGCCACCACGCCCAGCTTATTATTCTTAATCAGTACCTGGGATGGAACCCAAGGACATTCTAACTCTGAGCTACAACCCCAACACTTTTTATTTAGCTATTTTATTTATACTGGAGACGGAACCCCAGGGGCATTCCACCTGTGAGGTACACCTCCAGTCCTTGATGTGTTGAAACAAGGTCTTGCTAAATTGCTGAAGACCTTGCTTAGTTGCTGAGGTTGGCCTTGAGCCTGTGATCCTCCTCTCTCAACCTCCCAAGTATTAGGATTACAGGTGTGTGCCCTTGCACCCGGCTTTGCTTTATTATTCTTTTTTTTTTTTTTTTTTTTTTTTTTTT
>PVLC010022586.1:0-20426 GCA_004027655.1 Graphiurus murinus
TTTTTTTTTTTTTTTTTTTTTTTTTTTTTTTTGCGGTACTGGGGATTGAACTCAGGGGCATTCTACCTCCGAGTTATACCCCCAGCCCTATTTTTTATTCTTTATTTGGAAACAGGGTCTCATTACGTTGCGGAGTGCCTCACTAAGTAGCTGAGGCTGACTGCGAACCCGGATCCTCCAGTCTCAGCCTCCCAAATGCTGGGATTACAAGTGTGCGCCACCACACCCGGCTAAGCTATACCCCCAGCCCAATTTTTTATTCTTTATTTTGAAACAGCGTCTCACTAAGTTGTGGAGTGCCTCACTAGGTAGCTGAGGTTGGCCACGAACCCGGATCCTCCGGTCTCAGCCTCTCAAATGCTGGGATTACAAGTGTGCGCCACCACACCCGGCTATGGCACACCTTTCTAATCCTGGTACTTAGGAGTCAGAGACAGGAGGATTACAGGTTCAACACCAGCCTCAGCAACTTAGGCTGTTTTAAAATAAAAGAATAAAATAGGGCTGGGGGTATAGCTTAGGTAGAATGCTCCTGTGTTCTATCCCCAATACCACAAGAAAAATAAGCCATTGTATACCTGTAATCCCAGTACTTGGGAGGCTGCAATAGGAGGATTGCAGGTTCAAAGCCAGCTTCAGCAACTTAGTGAGACACTGTTTCAAACTAAAATATAAAATAGGACTACAAGTGTAGCTTAGAGGTAGAATGCCCCTGGGTTCAGTCCCCAGTACTACAAAAAAATGAAATGAAAGGATACCAGTCAGAAGTTACTTTGTATTATCTATTCATTGGGGGAATGAAATATTTACAGTGGCCCACCTAAGCCCATAGGGCCCAACTCCAGCCCACCCCGAGGCCCTGACCATCTTGGGAGTTGACAGTCCTACCCGAGACTGTCCACCATTTCCTGCTGTCCCAGAGAGTCTGGTCTGGTCAGCATGCACTCCCCCTCCCTGGGGCAGGACCTGCCTCCATGCCTCTGAGTTCTTGGCTCCTCCCACACTCTGTCCTCTCCCAGCTTTTCTTTGCACCCTGCCTTCCTCTTCTGGGTCTTCCTCTGTCACCCAGAGTCTGTCTGTGAGCCTGTCTTTCCACCCACCCAATCCTGGTGGGTGTCCCAATTGGGGAACCTTGGCCCCTCTCTCCATCTTTGTTTCTGATTCTGTCCTCTGATCTCTGCCTGTGTCTTCAGTTCTGTTCCCTTGTTGTTCCCTTCTCGGTTTTTCCCTCTTATGAAATGGCATTTGTGCTGCAGCCTCTGGCTGCAGAGACACAGGAGCAAGTAGGTGTCAGTCCCTGGCCTTGGGAGTCCAGCCCCATGGTAGCAATTTTGTTGTTCAGCAGATGCCTCAGCCATCTTTTCTGCTGAGTGCCAGGGGACCTCAACATGGCCAAACCTCGTGACAGTGGGGCTCTCTTTTGATGTTCATCACAGCCCTAAGGAGTAATCATGTTAGCAGAGAAGTGACACCAGTGGCCTAAGGTGGCTCAGCTGGCAAGTGGCGGGGCCTAGGTTTGAACCCAGGCTGTGTTCCAGCTGTGTTCTCTTCCCGACTCGACTCTCCTGCCTCTCGCAGTGGCAGAGTGGCTCAGAGCTGGGGCTTGGGAGGTGTAGAGGCCTGGATCTGCCCTGACACATTTTGTGACCATGGGTGAGTGACTTGCTTCCCTTGGGCTCTGTGTCCTCCTCTGTCAGTGGTGGAGAGTGAGTGCTGGCTGCACGGGGTCATGGGAGCCTGATGAGGTCCTGCAGGTGATCCAGCCACCACAGGGCTTGGGAGGTTGGCCTTAGTGGGTGTGGGGAGCCTACGAGGCTCATGGAGGAGTCATCTGGCCTGGCATCCTGGCCAGGTGGAAACTGACCACCTTCTCATCCACAGGAATCCTCGTGGCCCACTACCTCCAGAGCATCACACCATGTCTGGCCCTGGGTGGAGAGCTAGTCTACCACCGGCGGCCCGGGGAGGAAGGCACTGTCATGTCGTTGGCTGGGAAATACACATGTGAGCCTGGAGCCCCACTCCTGGGTCCAATGGGGGAATCTGGCTTCCCACATGGCCAAGTCCCCTTGGTAACCTGCCCCACCCCATGTCTTACAGTGAACAATTGGTTGGCAACAGTAACATTGGGCCAGGCGGGCATGCACGCGACGTACTACCACAGAGCCAGCGACCAGGTGGGCTGGTGTGGGGACTGTGAGGGCGTGCTCCCCAGGCTGAGTGTGCCTAGTAGTCCAGATGTGGTAGCTCACTCTTGTGTGTTGTCCTGGCTCCTCCAGCTACAGGTGGGCGTGGAGTTTGAGGCCAGCACAAGGATGCAGGACACCAGTGTCTCCTTCGGGTACCAGCTAGACCTACCCAAGGCCAACCTCCTCTTCAAAGGTACAGATTTCAGTTTCCCTCTTGGTGTGAAGACCAAAGGAGATGACAGTGTGCTGGGACTTTTGGGGGCCTCCAAATTACCCAAGTAGGCTTGTTAAGTAGGTGCTGCTAGGCTCTGCCTCTGGAGCATCTGATGGATGTGACCAGGTGGAACACAGAGCTTCACGCTCTGCACTGGCCCTCTGTTTTGTTTTTCAATTCTAGAGATTGAACTCAGGGGCATTATCCTGCCTCCAAGCTACACCTTTAGTCCTTTTTTTTTTTTTTTTTCTGGTGGTACTGGGGATTGAACCCAGGGGCATTCTACCTTTGAGCTATACCCCCAGCCCGATTTTATTTTTTTTTTTTTTTTTTTTTTTTTTTTTTTTTTTTTTTTTTTTTTTGCGGTACTGGGGATTGAACTCAGGGGCATTCTACCTCCAAGCTACACCCCCAGCCCTAATTTTTTGATTATTATTCTTTATTTTGAAACCAAGTCTCACTAAATTGCGGAGTGCCTCACTAGGCAGCTGAGGCTGGCCACGAACCCGGATCCTCCGGTCTCAGCCTCCCAAATGCTGGGATTACAAGCGTGCACCACCACACCCGGCTTATTCTTTATTTTTTTTAAACAGGGAATCACTAAGTTGCGGAGTGCCTAAGTAGCTGAGGCTGGCGGTGAACCCCAAGCCTCCTTTCTCAGCTTCCCAAGTACTAGGATTATAAGTGTGGGCCACCACACCTGGCTAGTATTCTACTTTTGAGCTACATCTCCAGCCCTTTTTTATTTATTTATTTATTTATTTATTTATTTATTTATTTTTGCAGTACTGGGAATTGAACCCAGGGCATTCTACCTCTGAGCTACACCCCACCCCCCCAGTCCTATTTTTTGTTCTTTATTTTGAAACAGGATCTCTCTAAATTGCAGAGGGCCTCACTAAGTAGCTGAGGCTGGTCGAGAACCCGGATCCTCCTATCTCAGCCTCCCAAATACTGGGATTACAAGCATGCGCCACCATGCCCGGCCTCCTTTTTTTTTTTTTTTTTTTTTTTTTTGCGGTACTGGGGATTGAACTCTGGGGCATTCTACCTCCAAGCTATACCCTCAGCCCTATTTTTTATTCTTTATTTTGAAACCGAGTCTCACTAAGTTTCCGAGTGCCTCACTAGGTAGCTGAGGCTGGCCGCGAACCCGGATCCTCCGGTCTCAGCCTCCCAAATGCTGGGATTACAAGCGTGCGCCACCACGCCCGGCTCTTCCTTTTTTTTTTTTTTTTAGAGTCTGTCTCACTTTGTTGCTGAGGCTAGTTTCGAACCTGTGATCCTCCTGTCTCAGCTTCCCAGGTGCTGGGATTACAAGCGTGTGCCACATGCTCAGCAGCATGCCCAGCTTTTGTTATTATTATTTTCATAAATAGCAGACTGCTTGGAGCCGGGCGTGGTGGCGCACACTTGTAATCCCAGCATTTGGGAGGCTGAGACCAGAGGATCGGGGTTCTCGGCCAGCCTCAGCTACCTAGCGAGGCACTCCGCAACTTAGTGAGACTCAGTTTCAAAATAAAGAATAAAAAATAGGGCTGGGGGTATAGCTCAGAGGTAAAACGCCCTGAGTTCAATCCCCAGTACCGCAAAAAAAAACTGCTTGGAAAACTTCCCACCCATTCATTGAGCTCACACTAGTGGAAATTGAGGCTCCAGGAGGTTATGGGGCCCCAGCAGATTCATAACCTCTGACTGTAGTCTTAATGTCCAATTTTCTCTAGACCTCAGTGGTTCTCAGGTTTAGGGCAGCTAATGACCCCCTTGGGAGGCCCAGGTGTTTATCTGCTGCTGTGAGGGCACCAGCTGCAGGACCAGCTCCCCGCTGCTTTTGGCAAATGAGTTCTGATCCTTTGCCTGTGCGGTAACAACTCACACACTTGCACATCTGTAAGGTCCTTGAATACAGGCCTTAGATGGAATTCTAGTCTTTTTTTTTTTTTTTTTTTTTTTCCCCCTTGGCACTAGAGGTTGAGCCCAGGGGCATTGAACCTCTTAGCTACACCCCCAACCCCATTTTGTTTTTTTGGAACAGGGTGTCACTAAGTTTCTGAATCTGACTTTGAACTTGTGATCCTCCTGTCTCAGCCTCTCAAGTTCTGGGATTACATGGGTGTGCCACCATGTTCTGCTGGAATTTGTCTTTCAACAGACACACAACACCTGCTCTGTGCCCAGCCTTGTGCTTAGTTTCATTAGAGACAGCAGTGACCAGAACCTTGCCTTTGCTCACGTGGGGGGAAGATGGCTGACCCATCCCCTGGAGAACAGTTACCGGGAATGTGCTGCTGGGGAGGGGTCACAGGCTGAGAGCCGGGGAGGAGGAGGAGTGAGCCCTCCACTCTTGGGTGCAGGAAAAGGGTCCCAGACGGCCTGAACAGCAGTCAGCAGTCTGGTGTGGCAGGTATCTGAGGTGGCCTGGACATGGCTGCAGGGGCCAGGGCAGGACATGGCACATCTCTCAACGCGGCTGTTGACCCACAGGCTCTGTGGACAGCAACTGGATCGTAGGTGCCACGCTGGAGAAGAAGCTGCCGCCCCTGCCCCTGACGCTGGCACTCGGGGCCTTCCTGAATCACCGCAAGAACAAGTTCCAGTGTGGCTTTGGCCTCACCATCGGCTGAGCTGTCGAGCCTCCACACCCTTCCTCCTCAGCCCCCTCTACTGCCCACCCGCGAGCCTTCAGGGAGTCCTGCTCCCTCCTCTCCCTCCCTCCTCGGGGTCGGGGGCAGCGGAAAGGAGGGGGCCCACCACCCCAGCAGCCGAGGAGGGGATCCTAGAACTGAGGGCCACTTCAGGACTGTGAGCGCCAGGGGCAGCTAGCCCAGTGGGCCTGGGATCCCAGAAGGGGATTCTGGAATCGAGGGGCACTCGATTCTGAGCACCAGGGCAGAGGCGGCCAGACAACCTCAGGGAGGAGTGTCATGGCATCCCCATCCTGTCAGCCTGCCCCACCCACTTTCCTTTCTACCCCTCGGTATAAATCATGTTTATAAGTTATGGAAGAACTGGGACATTTTACAGAAAAATGAAAAAAAAAAAAAAACCAACAAAAAATATATGTGGAAAAAAAAAAAACAATGGACACAGGAGGCCTCCGTTTTCTCAGGTGACCGCGGCCTTTTTAGAACATTTCAACCTGAGCCCATTTGTCCAACCTCCCCACAGCCACCAGTAGGGGGCGTAGAGAGGCCTGCAGGCAAAGGGTAGCGGGCCTGGTGCCAGGCTTGCTTGCCTGCCTTGATCCCTGCTAAGGGGAAGTGCCTGGCCCACGATCACAGAACCTCCCATGACTTCTGCCCTGCAGGGACATCACAGGCCTTTCCTTGCTGAGAAGGTGGGGTCCTAAGGTCACTGACCCCATCCTGGCCTGGTCTGGAGCAGCTGCAGAGGACTTTGTCCTGGTGAAGCAACTGACGACAATGTCTCTGAGCACAAGGTGGGGGAGGGAGCTGGGACTTTTGTTGTGAAACTTTTCTAGAAGCTTTCAGAAATTTCAGGAAAGATTCAAGCTACTAGAAAAGTTTCAGAACAATTAAGAAATGAATAGTCACTTGACAGAAGGGTTTGGCCTCTGGAAGGAAGGGACTGAAGCCCCCACCTTTAGACAAAGGAGTGGAGACTGGGTCACCTATGTCCAAGGAAGTGTCGTGTTAGGATAGTGTGTGTGGTACTGATGATTGAACCTAGGGTCTCTACCACTGAGCTACACCCTCAGCCCTTTTAGTTGTGTTTTGAAACAGTTCTCGCTAAGTTGCTGGGGCTGGCCTGAAGTCTGCAATCCTGTCTCAGTCTCACAAGTAGTAGGATTTCAAGTGAGTGCCACTGTACCTGGCTTTGAGATTTATTTTTCATTTATTGTTTGAGATGGGCCCTTGCTGTGTTGCCCAGGCTGGTCTCAACTGCTGTGCTCTAGGGGTCCTCCTACCTGAACCTCCTGAATAACGGGCTGCTGGCACATGTCCAGTGGGAGTGTCAGAATTGTTCCATGCCAGAGCTGATAAACTGGTGTGGACCCCTCTCCAGACTGGGGAACTGAAACTGTATGCCACAGGGCAGGGAGGGGGCTAGCGGGTGGGGATGACCCCTAGTTACCCTCAGGCTGGTTCACCCACTGGCTGCCAGCCCTGAGGCCAAAGCAAACAGCCCTGGGTTTGGCCACTCACTGGGGCTCCCTCCCTGGGACCAGGTGTTCTGCAGCCTCCAACCCGAGGAATCCAACTCTTGGGTTCCCACTCCTACAAGGAGCCAGCCAGGCACAAGTCCCAGCTGGCCCAATTCTCCTTGTGTGGCTTCACCTTTACCCTCAACCCTGAACCTTTGTTTTATGTGTTGTTTTGTGTTCTTCTGTGAAATAGCTGGGAACTGGAGAGATTTATGGAGTGGGCTACTGGGAAGCTGACCATCATGTTCGGGTGTTCTTTGTGCATTAGGGCCAAGGAGTAATTGCCAGGGGCTGTCCTATACACGTTGCATCACCACACCGGTATGGGTGCTGCTGCTCTCACTTTTGCTGATAAACTGGCTGCTCAGAGGCTGTCATTTTGCCTGAGACCACACAGCTGGCAACTGGCAGAGCCAGAGCTACTTCAAAACCCGCAGAGGGCACAGTGTGCAATTCTAGAGCCCAGTGGCCAGGCGGTGCCTCTGGGCCCCATCTTACCAGTGACAAAGGGCTCACCTGCTCCCAAGGTGCCAGCCAAAAGGAGCTAAGAGCCAGGCGTGGTGGCACACACTTGTAATCCCAGTCCTTGGAAGGCTGAAACAAGAGACCAGCCTCAACAACTTTTTTTTTTTGCGGTACTGGGGATTGAACTCGGGGGCATTCTACCTCTGAGCTATACCCCCAGCCCTATTTTTTAGTCTTTATTTTGAAACCGAGTCTCACAAGTTGCCGAGTGCCTCACTAGGTAGCTGAGGCTGGCTGCGAACCCGGATCCTCCAGTCTCAGCCTCCCGAATGCTGGGATTACAAGCCAGCCTCAACAACCTAATGAGACCCTGTTCCAAATTAAAATCAGACTCAGTATATAGCTGGGAAGTAGAATGCCCCTGGTTTCAATCCCCTCATTTCCCCCCACTCATACATACACACACACACACAAAAATGGGGTTTTAATTGTTAAGGTACTGGGGGTTGAACTTGGGGGTTCTACCACTGGGTTGCATCCCCATCCTCTAACTTTGAGACAGGGTCTCTTAAGTTGCCCAGACTAATCTCCAACTCATGTTCCTCCTGCCTCAGCCTCCCCGTCCCTGGAATTAGCACCCTCAGCTCTAAACCCAGGTTTAACTTGTAAAATTTAGGCTTTTAACAGATGCTTCTCAGAGTCTGACCCCACCTCTTCGATCCCATTTTGTCCAGGTCCCCAGCCCCCTCCCCAAATTGTGTCCAGGAAGGGGGTGGACAAGGAAGGAGTACTTTGCCAATCTGCTCACCCCCAATGTCCCCAGCCCTCCAGAATGGAAGAGGATGCCTGAAATATAGAGTGAGGTGTCACACACACACCCCTTTCCAGGGTGCTGGGGGGGGGCACAAGGCCTCTAAGCCCCACCTCCTGTCCTGCCGAGGGTGAGGGGGGAGGCAACAGCCTGCCTCGTGACAGGGGGCTGGCCGAGCCCGCCCTAGCCCTGGGGAAGGGGGCGGGGCAGGGGAGCCCTATAATTGGACAAGTCTAGGATCCCAGAGCCCTGCTCAGCCCCCGCCGAGGTAAAGGACGCAGTTCCCTAGGAGCGGGTGAGAAGTGCGGTCGGGGGCACCGGCATAGCTCAGGGCTTGGGGAAGATGTGGTTGGGACCCATGGCCTCCAGGGAAGAGTCGAGTCGGGGGCACGGAAGGCGAGGCGGGAGCCTCAGGAGAACCCCTGGGAAATGGGCTGGGGAAGAAGCGGTAGCTGCCCTGCACCTGGGCCAGGATAGATGCAGGAGCTGGAAGCCAGACCAGGGCGGGGGACTGGACGTAGGAAAAGGCCGGCGGCAGGATATCTTGCCCAGCTAGAATGTGGGGTGGGAGCAGCGGTGGGACCTGTAGAATGAACTAGAAGATGAGCCATCATAGCCAGATCCCATGAAATGGCAGTCATTTATTGAGAACCTACTGGATACCCGCTCCCGCAACGGTGTTCAGATCTCTAAGTTGGCATGCAGAGGTGTCTAGATCGAATCGACTTTTAAGCCGAGCGGGGTGGCGCACGCCTGTAATCCCAGTACAGACAATTTAGCGAGACCCTGTTTCAAAATAAATAAAAAACTGAGTGTCGTGGCACACCCAGTACTTGGGAGGCTGAAACAGGAGGATCGCAGGTTCAAAGCCAACCTCAGCAATTTAGTGAGACTTTCAGCAATTTTGACCCTGTTTTCAAATAAAAAAATAAAATCGGTCTGGGGGTGGAGCTCAGAGGTAGAATGCCCCTGGGTTCAATCCCCAGCACCTAAATAAATAAATAAATATCGGAGGTAGGATGCTCCTGGGTTCGATCCCCAGTACAAAAATCAAATAAGTAAATAAATAAGTAAATAAATGACTGAGACAGGAGGATCGCGGACCACAGGTTCTCCGAGAGCCTCAGCTACTTAGTGAGGCCCTCCACAATTTAGTGAAACTGTTTCAAAAATAATTTAAAAAAATAAGGATGAGAGTGTAGCTCAGAGGTAAAATGCCCCTGGGTTCAATCCCCAGTACTGGGCGGTGGGGGGGAGGGGTACTTAAGTGAGAGTTAAATTCCCACATAGATGGGAAGTAGCCTCCAGGCGTGAAGTTGGAGCTTAGACTGTGAAGTTGGAACGAGGAATTTGAAATTGGACCTTAGAGAGCCCAGCCGGGACTCAAAGGAACTGGAGGGGGTGGTGAGTGGAATTTGAACCCTTGGCTAGGGGAATGGAATTTTGGCAGTGGAATCGACCTGGGGATGGAGAGAGAGATAGGCGAAGACAAAGAGGGAGTTAAATAGCCTTTGGGAGAAGGGGGCAGCTTGGTAGGTAAACGTTTGTGGTTGAAATGAGCAGGGACATGGCTTAGAACGCAGCCAGTCGGTTGGAGGTGGGAGTCCTCCTCACTGGCTGTTGATTGACGGTTTCTCCCTCCCCAGGCTGACCAATCGCAGGCAGGAAAATGAAGGTTCTCTGGGCGGTGTTGGTGGTAACGCTCCTGGCAGGTACGGGGGCGGGGCTTGCCCTGGTTCCGGGCCCCTTCCTGGCTTCTACCCCCTGGCCCCTTTGGAGTCCTGAGTCCCCTCTTCTGCCAGCCCCTCTCCCCTTGAGAGGAAGGTCCAGCAGATCCTAGGCCTCCTTGACATTCGTGTTTTACACTCTGGGCCTCAGTTTTACCCATTCATAAAAAGAGAGTGGAACAGTTTTCTAATACTTTGTTGCCAGGTAGCCAAATGTCAGCTATAATCAGTTCTCATTCTCCAACACCCAGCATAGCCCTGCCTGGGACTCACAAAAACAAAAAATGTTTTAGCCAGGCACAGTGGCACAAGCCTGTTTTCCTGGCTACTTGGGAGGCTAAGGCAGGAAGACAGGGGCAACTTAGTGAGACCCCTTTCTCAAAAAAATAAAAAGCCAGGGTGGTCGCACACACCTGTAACCAGTACTTGGGAGGCTGAGACAGCAGGATTGCACGTTTGCAGCCAGTCTCAGCAATCTAGTGAGACCGTGTTTCCAAATTACAAAAGAGGGCGGAGGCTAGCAGTGTAACTTTGAGGTAGAATGCCCTGGTATCAATCCCCAGCATCACCAAAAAATAAAAATAAATAATAAATTTTTTAAAAGACCAGGTGTGGTGGTACTAGGAAGGATTGCAGATTCAAGAACATCCTCAGCAAACTAGCAAGATCCTGCTTCAAATTTTTTAAAAAGGGGCCGGGAGGAGACGGGCAAGGTGACGCTTGTAATCCCAGCATTTGGGAGGCTGAGATCCAGGTTCATGGCCAGCCTCAGCTACCTAGTGAGGCATTCCGCAACTTAGTGAGACACTATTTCAAAATAAAGAATAAAAAATAGGGCTGGGGGTGTAGCTAGGAGGTAGAATGCCCCTGAGTTCAATCCCTAGTACCACCACCACCACAAAAAAAGGGGGGCTGGGGGTTTAACTCAGAGGTAAAACAACACCACTAGGTTTAATCCCCAGCATCAATAAATAGATAAATAAATAAATAAAAAGGACTGGGGTTGGAAATTTAGCTCAGAGGGGTAGAGTGCCCCTATGTTCAGTACACAGTACCAAAAAAGAAAAGAAAAAAGACTAGGCATGTTCTAGGCCCTAGGACCAACCACCAAAAAAAAAAAAAAAAAGGACAAGCTGGGTGTGGTGGCGCATGCCTGTAATCCCAGTACTTGGGAGGGTGAGATGGGAGAATCTGGAGGATTCGTGGTCAGCCTCAGCTACTTAGTGAGGCCCTCTGCAACTTAGTGAGACCCTGTTTCAAAATAAAGAATTAAAAATTGGCCTAGGGGTGTAGCTCAGAGGTAGAATGCCCCTGGGTTCCATCCCCAGTATGGGGGGGGGGGGACAATAAATGCTTGTCAAGTGATTAAACAAATTCCACACCCTTCCACACCCTCCCTGCCCATCATGTCTCCAAAGACCATGGACCCTTTTTGGAGCACCTACTCTGTACCCGATCCTATGTGCCTGGACCAGGTAGAGGGATCCTGGCTCAGCCATGACCTTGCTCTGCACAGGATGCCGAGCGGAGCAGGAGCCGGAGCTGGAGCCAGAGGTGCAGGAGCAGGCTGAATGGCAGGCCCGCCAGCCCTGGGAACTGGCTCTGAACCGCTTCTGGGATTACCTGCGCTGGGTGCAGACCCTGTCTGACCAGGTGCAGGAGGAGCTGCTGAGCTCCCAGGTCACCCAGGAACTGACGTGAGTGCCCCACGATGGCCTTTGACCCTCCCAGTGGACAGCTGCCTTTGGCCCCTCTGCACCTCCTGGAGCCTGGATTTCTTTCTATCCCTGTTGCCACCTCATGGGGTCTGGGTCGCTGCCTCTTGGCTTCCTCTCCATTTTTAACTCCTGGTCTTACCTCTCCCATTCTCTTTCTCAGCCTCTGCCCCTCCCTCCATCATTCTCTCAGTGTTCCACTCTGGTCCCCTCTGCCTCTGCCCTTAGCTGGCTCCGGTGTTGGGGGCGTGAGGGGGGAAACATAGTGAGGATTGAACACAAGGTCGTTCCACCCCTGAACTACACCCCCATCCCTATTGAAACAGGGTCTCACTAAGTTGCTGAGGATAGCCTCGAACCTTCAATCCTCCGGTCTCAGCCTCCCAAGTATACTGAGATTACAGGCATGCGCCACCGCACCCTGCTTAGCTGGCTCTTTCTTGGCCTCTATCTATCGTCTTAGTCTCTGTCTTTCTCTGTCTCCTTCTCTGGGCCTCTCCCCTCTCCCCGTCCCCCCCCCCTCGCCCCCGCTCTGCCTTTTGGGTCCCTCTGGCTCAGCCCTCATCTTGCCCATGCCCACCCTCTCGGCCCCATAGGATGTTGATGGAGGAGACCTTAAAGGAGGTGAAGGCCTACAAGTCAGAGCTGGAGGAACAGCTGGGCCCGATGAAGGAGGAGACCCGAGCCAGGCTGTCCAAGGAGCTGCAGGCGGCGCAGGCCCGGCTGACCGCCGACATGGAGGACGTGCGCAGCCGCCTGGCGCAGTACCGCAGCGAGGTGCAGGCCATGCTGGGCCAGAGCTCAGACGAGCTGCGGGCGCGCTTCGCCTCGCACCTGCGCAAGCTGCGCAAACGCCTCCTGCGCGACGCCGAGGACCTGCAGAAGCGCCTGGCGGTTTACCAGGCCGGGGCCCGCGAGGGCGCAGAGCGCGGCGTGAGCGCCATCCACGAGCGCCTCCGGCCGCTGGTGGAGCAGGGTCGCCAGCGGGCCGCCACGTTGAGCAGCCTGGCCGGCCAGCCACTGCGGGATCGCGCCCAGGCCTGGGGCGAGCGGCTGCGTGGGCAGCTGGAGGAGGTGGGCAACCGGGCCCGCGACCGCCTGGATGAGGTGCGCGAGCAGGTGGAGGAGGTGCGCGCCAAGGTGGAGGAGCAGACAGCCCAGATTCGCCTTCAGGCTGAGGCCTTCCAGGCCCGTATCAAGAGCTGGTTCGAGCCCTTGGTGGAAGATATGCAGCGCCAGTGGGCCGGGCTCGTGGAGAAGATGCAGGGCATGGTGGGTGCCCACCCCACCTCCACGCCCACCGAGAATCACTGAGCCCAGGCCTGCTGCCTGGAGGGCCCTACTTGCCCTCCTCCCCGCTCTGCCTCCCCTCGGCCAGCAGGAGCCCCAGGCCCTGCCAAGGCTGGTTGGCCTCCTGGAGGGCCCTCAGTTAATAAAGGTTCACCAAGTTTCATTGCACCTGCCGGGCCTCCGTGTGATACCTCACCGCCCCAGCCTCAGATACTCTGGGCCTCCAGGCCCGCTAGACACAGCTCCCTCCCTCCCCAGAGCGCTCCTCTGCCTGTGTGTGTCCCCGTCTTTCTGCTTGCTTTAACTCTTGGGCTTGCTTACATCTGTCCTCTTCAAATTTAAAGTTTTCCACTCCTTTTCTGCCTGCTTCCTTCTCTCTCTCTCTCTCTCTCTCTCTCTCTCTCTCTCTCTCTCTTTTCCCTTGGTCTGGGATTGAACCCAGGGGCATTCTACCTCTGAGCTGTACCCCCAGCCCTGTTTTATTTTTATTTTGAAACGGGGTCTCGATAAGTTGCTGAGACTGGCCTTGAACCTGCAATCCTCCTGTCTCAGCCTCCCAAGTACTTGGATTACAGGCATGGACCATCATGCCCAGCTTATTTTTCATTTTGAAAGGGTCTCACTGAGTTGCTGAGGCTGGCCTTGAACCTGTAATCTTCCTGTCTCAGCCTTGTCTCTGCTTCCTTCTACTATTCACACTCTTGTCAACCTCTCTTTCCATTGCATCTCTAAGACAGTCTTGACCCTATGCCAAACTATCCCTAAGCCTCCCTCATCTTTTCTGTATGTGTTCATTGTTACGGAGATTGAATCCAGGGACATTCTACCTCCAAGTTACACTCCCAACCCCTTTTTACCTTTTTTTATATATAATTATTAGCGTGTGTGTGTGTGTGTGTGTGTGTATGATGCTGGGGATCAAGACCAGGGGCATTCTACCTTCAAGCTACACCTCCAGTCCTATTTTATTTTTTATTTGGAAATAGGGTCTTGCTAAGTTGCAAACAGCCTCACTAAATTGCAGAGGCTGGCTTTGAACTTGCAATCCTCCTGTCTCAGCTTCCCAAGTACTGGGATACTGGGATTATAGTTGTGTACCACCATACCTGGCTCTTGTTTTTTGGTTTTTTTTTTTTTTTTTTTTTTAATAGTACTGAGAATGGAACCCAGGAGCATTCTACCTCCAAGCTACATCCCCAGCCCTAATTTTTATTCTTTATTTTGAAACGGTCTCACTAAGTTGCGGAGGGCCTCACTAAGTAGCTGGCCTTGAACCTGCAATCCTCCAGTCTCAGCCTCCCAAGTACTGGGATTACAAGAGTGCTCCACCACGCCCAGCTCAAATTTTGAAACAGGGTCTCACTAAGTTGCCGAGGGTCTCGCCAAATTGCAGTGGCTGGCTTCGAGTTTGCAATCCTCCTATCTCAGCCTCCCAAACACTGAGATTACAGGCCATCATGCCCACCTGGCTTGGTCTCCCCATCTTAATAACACCTGCCTCACATAACTGCTGCCACACCCTCCCCCCCAAAAAATACCCAAGACCAGAGCTATTATTATTGGACCATGTTTACTTGTTTCCAACATCTCCCTCCTTTCTTATCTGATGCTGCCTCCTTCCCTCTCCTGGCCTTTGTCTCCGCCCTGCAGTCCCTTTGGGTTCCTTTTCTGGCTTCCTGTTTTCCTGAGCCTCTATCTGTAATCTCACCCTCCTAGGGTTTCTCTCACCCTGGGCCTGGCTCCTTGCTCTTTTCCCATTCTCCCTTCCCCAGGTTTGTCCCCTCCCCCACTGTTTCCTTGGGTCCTCTGCCTTTTTCCTTCCCTTGAGTCAGCCTGCCCCCCCCCCCCCCCCCCCCCCCCCCCCCCCCCCCCCCCCCCCCCCCCCCCCCCCCCCCCCCCCCCCCCCGCCTTTGCTCCCTCTGGGCTCTGCTTCCCTGCCCTCTTCTCTGCTTCTCTGGACCTCCATCCTCTCTCGTCCAGCTGGATTGTCCACCTATTTTCTTCCTCCAGGAGCCTGCAGGACTCAAGGAAGACAAGGGAGAGGCACCCTCGTACCCCTGTGAGAGTCCACACCAGGTCAGGCGTGGTAGGGCACACCTGTAATCCCTGTACTTGGGAGGCTGCAAAAGAGGATTGCAGGTTCAAGGAGAGCCTCCACAAATAGTGAGACTCACCAACCTAGGGAGATCTTGTTTCAAAATAAAAAGAAAATAGGGCTGAGGGGGAGGGTGTAGCTCAGAAGTAGAATGCCCCTGGGTACAATCTCCAGTACCACAAAAAAAAAAAAAAAAGTAAAATAAGGCTGTGTGGCTCAGAGGCAGAACACTCCTGGGTTCAAGCCCACTCCAGCCTGTGCTGATGGTGTGGAAACTGGGACTTCTTAGAGGCACAAGGGAGGAATTCCAGGAGCCGCCAGCTCCCTTCCTCCCACCCCCTCAGTTCTCAGAGCCTGGAGCAGGGTTCCCACCATGGGGGCAGGCCAAGGCTTGAGCTGTGTCTCCAGGGCTTGGCTTGGGCCTCTCAGTCCCCTGCTGGCTTTGGCACTCTGAGCTTGCCCTGGCATTGCTCTGAGTGCCCACGTGGTGGCCGCTGCAACCCAGCAGTGACTCACAGGGCCCAGTGAGGAGGGGAAGGGTCGGCAGGCTTGGAGGCCAAGGCCCGGGCCCGGGAGGCTGATGCACTGTATGCTCCGGGCCTAGGGCCATGCCCTCTCAGCCTCTGTTTCCACAAATATCAGTGAGGGAGCTAGCATCGGCCACATCTCCTACTTAATAGCTGAGTCTTACCAGCATGGTGGCATACCCCTATAATTCCAGTACATGAGAGGCTGGAGGATCACAGGTTAGAGGCCAGCCTCAGCAACATAGTGAGACTCTCAGCAACCTAGAAATACCCTGTCTCAAAAAAAAAAAAAAAAAAAAAATGAGCCAGCCTGTCTCAAAAAAAAAAAAAAAAAGAGCCAGGCGTGGTGGCACACACTTGTAATCCCAGTGATGAGGTAGCTTAGGAAGTAAAATGTTAGGTAGAAGGAGGTATCGGGAGAATTCATAAAAATATAGTTTTAATATTAGCCTTTTTAAAAATCGGGAGAGTAAAGCTACTCCACCCCCCTTGGAAGTTTCTCTTTGTCTCTTTTACCGCCAAACTCCGAAAGAGTCAAGCCCACTGGGAGCCCACACCTGGAAAGAGGAGGAGCCAGCTCTCTTGTGACCTGCCCTCACCTGGAGCCCAACCTATCGATTACTTGGAACCTGAGAGAGAGGGGCTGGAAATGAGGACCCCGCCCTCTCTTATATTTCCCCTGGATTTTCCACGTGTTCCTCTCTTGGCACTTGCTCGTGATCGGGGAACATGCCCTAAGAATTGGTGGCCGGGACCCTTTTTCACTCCCCTTCCTTCTTCCTGCATCCCAGTTTTTTCTTTCCCAGTTTTTTCCTTAAAATAAACCTGCCAGATGTTGTGACTGATAAGTGTGGAAATTCTTTTCTTCACTATATCAAGAACCCCGAATTTATTTTTATTGAGTAACACGCCGCACCCCATCACACCACTATTTGAGAGGCTGAGGCCGGAGGATCCAGGTTCGCGGCCAGCCGTAGCTACTTAGTGATGCCCTCCGCAACTTAGTGAGACCCTGTTTTAAAAAATAAAGAATAAAAAATAGGAGCTGGGTGTGGTGGCACACACTTGTAATCCCAGCATTTGGGAGGCTGCGACCGGAGGATCCGGGTTCAAGGCCAGCCTCAGCTACCTAATGAGGCACTCCGCAACTTAGTGAGACCCTGTTTCAAAATAAAGAATAAAAAATAGGACTGGGGGTATAGCTCGGAGATAGAATGCCCCTGAGTTCAATCCCCAGTACCGCAAAAAAAAAAAAAAAAAAAAGGGCTGAGGTTTTTTGGTTTTTTTTTGTACTGGGAATTGAATGAGCCCAGGGCCATTCAACCTCTAAGCTGCATCCCAGCCCTTTTTTTTTTTTTATTTTATTTTTTTGCGGCACTGGGAGTTGAACTCAGGGGCATTCTACCTCCGAGCTACACCCCCAGCCCCATTTTTTATTCTTTATTTTGAAACCGAGTCTCACTAAGTTGCGGAGGGCCTCACTGGTTAGCTGAGGCTGGCCGCGAACCCGGATCCTCTGGTCTCAGCCTCCCGAATGCTGGGATTACAAGCATGCGCCACCACGCCCGGCTCCAGCCCTTTTTACCTTTGGGGGATTTTTTGTTTGTTTGTTTGTTTGTTGAAATAGAGTCTCCCTCAGTTGCTTAGGTTGCCCTTGAATCTGCAAGTTCTTCACTTCCACCCCCAAACCCTCACCCCTTGAGAAGCTGGAATTACAGGCAAGTACCAACTGCACCCAGCAAGCAAGAGCTGAATATTTTGTGTGGGGGCGGGGAGGCAGAGGAGGGATACTGGGGATTGAACCCAGGGGCATTCTACCTCCAAGCTACACCCTAGACCTATTTTTTATTCTCTATTTTGAAACAGGATGTCACTAAGCTGCGGAGGGCCTCACTGAGTAGCTGAGGCTGGCCGCAAACCTGTGATCCTCCTGTCTCAGCCTCCCAAGTACTGGGATTACAAGCCTGTGCCACCACTCCCAGCTAAGAGCTGAATCTTGAATAATTCTTACCAGTTAGAGACTACTATTACTACTTTTTTTTTTTTTTTTTTTTCGTGATTGAACCCAAGAGTATTCCACTTCCATGCTATACCCCCACCCTAATTTTTTTTTTTTTTTCAATATTGAACTCAGGGGCATTCTACCTCCGAGCTATACCCCCAGCCCTATTTTTTATTCTTTGTTTTGAAACAGGGTCTCTCTCTAAGTTGCAGAGTGCCTCACTAGGTAGCTGAGGCTGGTCGCGAACCCGGATCCTCCGGCCTCAGCCTCCCGAATACTGGGATTACAAGCGTGCACCACCACGCCCGGCTATTTTTTTATTTTCTTTTTTATTTATTTTTTTTTTTTTTGCGGTACTGGGGATTGTACTCAGGGGTGCTCTACCGCCGAGCTACACCCCCAGCCCTATTTTTTCTTCTTTATTTTTGAAACTGGGTCTCGCTAAGTTGCAGAGTGCCTCACTAGGTAGCTGAGGCTGGCCTCGAACCCGGATCCTCCGGTCTCAGCCTCCCGAATGCTAGGATTACAAGCGTACACCACCACGCCCGGCCCTATTTTTTTATTTTGAATGGGGTCTCATTACATTGCTGAGACTGGCCTTGAACCTGCAATCTTCCTGTCTCAGTCTCTCAAATACTGGGATTACAAATGTTCACCACCAGGCCCAGCACCAGTAGAGATTTTTTTTTTTCTTTTTTTGTGATACTGAGGAATGACCCCAGGGGCATTGTACCTCCAAGCTACACCCCCAGCCTTTTTTATTTTTGTATTTGAAAACAGAGTCTCTTAGATTGCTGAGAGTCTCACTAAATTGCTGAGGCTGACCTCAAATCTACCATCCTCCCATCTCAGCCTCCTAAATACTAGGATTACAGGTATGTGCCACCACACCCAGAGTTCCAGTAGAGACTTTTTTTTTTTTGCAGTACTGGAGATCGAACCCAGGGGCATTCTACCTCCAAGCTATAGGATACAAAGTTTGAGGGAAGTATAGGCAATTTTTTTTTTTTTTTTTTTTTTTTTTTTTTTGCGGTACTGGGGATTGAACTCAGGGGCATTCTACTTCCGAGCTATACCCCCAGCCCTATTTCCTATTTTTTATTCTTTATTTTGAAACCGAGTCTCACTAAGTTGCGGAGTGCCTCACTGGGTAGCTGAGGCTGGCCTCGAACCCGGATCCTCCGGTCTCAGCCTCCCGAATGCTGGGATTACAAGCGTGTGCCACCACGCCTGGCTCCCAGCCCTAGTTTTATTCTTTATTTTGAAACAGGTTCTCACTAAATTTCGAAGGGCCTCACTAAGCTGAGGCTGGCCTCAA
Organism: Graphiurus murinus; assembly: GCA_004027655.1. Classification (NCBI taxonomy): domain Eukaryota; kingdom Metazoa; phylum Chordata; class Mammalia; order Rodentia; family Gliridae; genus Graphiurus; species Graphiurus murinus. Next base: position 18,519 of record PVLC010022586.1, read on the forward strand.
ATCCAGATCCTCCTGTGTCAGCCTCCCAAGTACTGGATTACAAACATGTGCCACCATGCCGGGCTTCCAGTAGAGACTTCTAAGAAGAAAGGAGCCCTACTCCACTGCAGTCCCAGTGTGACTTGGGTGGAACAGGGGCTAGGGAGGGAAGGTAGGGAACAAGGACCGGCAGGGTGCTGTCTCCAGAGATGCAGCCTGGAGTCCGAAAAGGGGAAGGACAAAACCTCATTCACCTCTCCTAAATTATTAAATATTCTTGGCTGTGCCTCTGTTTCCCCATCTACAAAATACAAATGTCTGTAGCTGAGGGGAAGTTGCAGGAATCGCAGGGGAGTTGCTACTCCATTCTACGGGAGGTGCAGACATCCGGGTGGACATCTGGGGAGCAGCAGGGGTCTGGCCCCAGGCTGACAGGCAGGACGGAAGCTCTGAGTTGGCCCCGGGATGTTGCAATCCAGCCAGGGTCCTGTCTGTGCTGTCCCTTTCACAACCATCTTCCCCACCCCCTACCCCCACCCCCAGAAGCTGACATGTGGTTGCAGGGGCGCAAGGCCAGCCAACCTGGAGTCTGGGGCTGGGCCACCCTCCCCACCAGCTGTCCGGGATCACTGGCGGTCAAAGGCAGCCCACAGGGAAGGGCCTTGGACTCCTGCCCCCGGGGGAGGGTGTTGGGTGGGAGGGAGAGTGGAGGGTGGGCTTGGAGCCAGGAGAGCTCTGAGGGTGAATAAATGTAAGTGGAGGGTTGGGGGGCAGGGAAAGGGGGCACATCCTGGGAGCTTTGCAATTGCAGTTTTGTAGTTTGGGAAGGCAGAAGAGACAGTATCCCCAAAAGAAGAAAGATTGAAGCCTGTCAAGATGGCCCATGCCTGTAATCCCAGTACTTGGGAGGCTGAAACAGGAGGATAGCAGGTTGGAGGCCAGCCCTTGATAGCTTAGTGAGACCCTGTTTCAAAATGAAAAAAATAAAATGGGTCCAGGAATATAAGTCAAAGGTAGAACGTCCCTGGGTTCTTTTGTTTTGTTTTGTTTTTGTTTTTGTTTTTGGCGGTACTGGGGATTGAACTCAGGGGCATTCTACCTCCGAGCTATACCCCCAGCCCTATTTTTTATTCTTTATTTTGAAACCGAGTCTCACTAAGTTGCAGAGTGCCTCACTAGGTAGCTGAGGCTGGCCTTGAACCCGGATCCTCCGGTCGCAGCCTCCCGAATGCTGGGATTACAAGCGTGCGCCACCACGCCCGGCTCCGTCCCTGGGTTCAAATCCCAGTACCATAAGAAAAATAAATAAATGAATGTATGGGGGTGTACCTCTGAGGTAGAATGCCCCTAGGCTCAATCTCCAGTAAAACACACACACACACACACACACACACACACACACACACACACACACACACACACACACACACACACACACACACCCCAGAAAGCAACCCGCAGGCCAGGAACTGCGAGGCTCCGCTGGAAGGACTGAAGGTGGCTTGGGGTAGGAGACCTCAATTCAATCACGGAGCTGAAGAGGAGACTGGCAGAGAAGGGGGAGGGCGGATGCCAGAGTGGCCTGAGACAGGCGTGAACAGAGTTGTTACTGAGAGGCCCCCGAGGGGAGAGGGCCACAGGGGGAGGGTGCAGGCTGCCTCCTGAGCCAGGAATGGGGCCTCGGCGGGCTGAAGACAACCCCCCAGGTCACAGAGGTGTAGAGGGAGGCTGCTGAACAGTGACAGGCTTCAGCAGGAGGGGTGGGCCCGCCGCCTCCACCAGCAAACAGCAAGAGGAAAAGCAGCAAGAGGAAAAGGTGAGTGGGCTGCCGCGCGGGGGAAGATCAGAGGGAGGGAGAGTGACCTGCCCCGCCCCCTCTCCAGCCGGATATAGGCCCAGGGACCGGCCAGCACCTTCCGCCCCAGCGCT
>PVLC010022587.1:0-26580 GCA_004027655.1 Graphiurus murinus
ATAAAAACTCATAGAATTTATAGTCTGTCTATATTTAAGATCTATACCAAAGATCTACCTTCAATTTGGCCATCTTAGCAAGTTCTCTTAATTAACTCTTAGTGGGTTTTTTTCCCTAGATTCTTGGGTTTACTATGTATATGTTCCTTGTGACAGCAGAAAAAGAAGGCCTAATTTTATATCTTCTTTCTCAATGTTTATGACAGTTTTTATTAGTATTTCTCATTTCCTTTTCATTTGCTGAAACCTTTATCAGAGTTGTATTAAGAAATAGTGATGGTAAGTTTTCTTGTATACTTATGATTTTAGTACCAATAATGTGGGTGTTTTGCCATCTAAGATTGTATTTACTTTTTTTTAATAAATGATCTCTATTACACATGTATAAGTGAATTTCTACTTCATTTAGGTTTTATTAGTAATAGCTGTATTATTTTATCAAATGCCTTTTCAGCAAGCCTTGCCACATGATTTTTCCCCAAATTGTTGGCACAAGTTGAGTCAGCACAGATTCTGTGTCTAAACTTCCAGAGCATCCTTGAAGAAAGTCCCTCTTTAGATACATTGCTGGAGTCTACTCACTAGTATTTAATGTAGAATTTTAACATTTCACAAGTGGTATTATTCCATACTTTTTTTTATAATCTATCTCTATAAAATTTTAATATAGAATGCATATTCATTTCATTTAAAAAAGGTAGGATGCTTACCTGATTTTGTCACCTAGCATAGTATAAATAACATGAGAAATTATCTTTTAAAGATATATAAAACTTAACCTGTGAAACAATTTGCTCTTTATATAAGCATTAATTTAAAATCAACAAAATTGTATACACTTATTGTGTATAGCATGCTATTTTGAAGTATATGTATACATTGTGCAATGGCTACATTGAGCTAGTTGGCATCTCCCATTGCCATCTATATCCTTTTTTGTGGTGAAAAATGCTTAAAATCTTTTCTTGGCAATTTTCAAGTATATAATATGTTGGTTTTTGTTGCTGTTGTTTTTTATGACACTGGGGATTTAATCCAGGGGCATTCTACCTCTGCGCTATACCCCCACCTCTATTTTATTTTTTATTTTGAAACAGGGTCTCACTAAGTTACCAAAGCTGGCCTTGAACCTGCTTTCCTCCTGTTTCAGCCTCCTAAATACTGAGATTACAAGAGTGAGCCACCACCCCTGGCTCATAATACATTGTTATTAGCTGTAGTAACTTTGTTGTGCAATAGATCTCTTGAAATTATTTCTCTCAACCTAACTGAAATTTTGCATCCTTTGTGGTTTCTATATCTTTTCCAGTGGTAGATACCTAAATAGCTTTCTAGTCCTGGTCATTTCCACAGTCATTGATCTATTGACATTTTCTACTTCTCTCTGGTCAGTATTAGCTATTTTAATTTTTCTGGGAAAGTTTTTTTTTTTTTTTTTCTAGGTTCACTTTGCTTTGCCTATTTCTTCTTTTTCCCCTCCTTCTGGCTCTTGTGCTCCTTCACGTTATTAGGCACTGAGCTAAACCCCTAGCCCCTGTACATCTTATCTCTATGATAATTGTTGTTTTGCCTCTCTCTATATATTTTTTTCTCTCCCTTTTAAGTATGCGTAGGGCTTATTTTATTTTGACTTCTTAAGGAACCAGTTTTTAAATTTATCCTGTCTGCATTTTAAATTTCTATTTTGTTGGTTTGAGGTTTTTGGTTTTTTTTTTTTTTTATTAATTGGTACATTGTAATCATACATCTTTGTTAGGTACAAGCTGATAAAGGCATATGCACACATTTCTCATTTAACCCCTTCCCCAATTCCCACCCCACTCCCTCACCGTCCCTCCTTCTCAAGTTCAGTTTGGTGATTGACTTTGATATATTTGTGAAAGTACATCATGTGCATTAGGGTGCCCCCCTCCCCCACCATCCATCACCTTCAGTTAAGTCAACTTCTTTGTTTATCTAGAGTTTCTCCTTTTTCATCTGGAGTCCCTCTTATGCCCTATCTTCTCCCTAGCATCCACATATTAGGGAGAACATATGCATTTTTACTCTTTATGACTTGACTAATCTCACTTAACATAATGTTTTCCAGTTGCATCCATTTCCCTGCAAATTACATGATTTTGTTCTTCTTTAGGCTGAGTAAAGTTCCATTGTTTTGTAATCCATTCATCTGTCGATGGACATCTTGGCTATTTCCATAGTTTGGCAATTGTGAATTGTGCAGCTATAAACATAGATACACATGTATCGGTCTGATAGTTTGGTTTCCGTTTCTTTTGGGTAGATACCCAGAAGGGTATTGCTGGATCATATGGTAGGTTCATTCCCATTCATCTGAGGATCCTCCATACTGTTTTCCAAAGTGGTTGCACTAATTTGCAATCCCACCAACACTGTATTAGGGTTCCCACTTCTCCACACCCTCGCCAGCATTTGTTGTTGTTCATTTTTTTTATGATTGCCATTCTGATTGGAGTTAGGTGAAATCTCAAGGTAGTTTTGATGTGCATCTCGCTGATTGCTAATGATATAGAACATTTCCTCATACATTTATTGGCCATTTGTATTTCTTCTTTTGCGAGGTGTCTATTTAGATCCTTTGCCCATTTTTTGATTGGGTTATTTGTTTTCTTAGCTGTGATTTTCTTGAGCTCTCTGTATATCCTAGATATTAGTCTTCTATCAGAAGAGTAGCTGGCAAAGATTTTCTCCCACTCTGTGGGCTCTCTGTTGAGGTTCTTGATAGTTTCCTTTGCTGCATAGAAGCTCTTCAGTTTAATGCAATCCCATGTATTAATCTTCCTTTGAGTTGCTTGTGCTTTTGGGGTCTTGTTGAGAAAGTTTTTCCCTGTGCCTGTGTGTTGAAGTGTTGGGCTTATGCCCTCTTCAAGTAGCTGCAAGGTCTCTGGCCTGACTTCCAGGTCTTTGATCCACCTTGAGTTGACTCTTGTCTTTATTCATTTCTTATTCCTGGTTTCCATATGGTTTGGGTTTATTTTGTGGGGTTTGTTTGTTTCGTTTTGATACTGGAATTGAGCCAAGATCATTCTACATCCTAGCTATACCCCAGCCCCATTTTATTTTTCAGCTTGAAACAGGGTTTCACTAAGTTGCCAAGACACAAACCTGCAATCCTCCTATCTCAGCCTCCCAAGTACTGGGGTTATCGGTGTGCTCCACCATGCCAGACATAAGTTTTTTAAATGTGTATTTAGTTCTGCAGTTTTTCATCTTTAATGATGAAGACATCTGAAGCTGTGTTCGGTAGAGCTTCATTGAGTCCCATGAGTTTTGTATGTAAATTATTTTCCTTCGCATTGCTGCTTAGTTAATTAATTTAGTTAATTACCTTTTTAATCCAAGGTGATCTAGAAGTGTTCTGTTGTTATTGTTTTTAAATTTCTGAGTAGTTCCACTGGATCTTGAAACTGCAAGTACATTAGCTCCCTCCCACCCTCTTCCATCTATCCAGGGGCTCATGATCAGTGTGAGGTTATGTAACCAGTTTTTTCTAAAGTTAAAAATGTGTGTGTGTGTGTGTGTGTGTGTGTGTGTTTATTCGTACCGGTTGCTGGCCTGTAAAGTCTTATCACAGTAAAGAGAGATTTCTTTGAACTCTGAGAAATTATAATTTGCTAGGGCTCTCAGTCTCTTCCAGATAGAGAACCACTAAGCAGGTATTATATTTTTCTCAACCTTTGCTGAAAAGTTGAGACTTCTTCTGTAAACCTATCATCTTTCTAATTATTATGACTTTTTTCCCCCTAACTTCCAAAAAATAATGGGTTCTGTCTATAGCAGTAAGTTCAAAGATAGGATTTTTTAAAAAACCAAGTCAATGAGCTGGGCATGGTGCCACACGCCTGTAATACCCATATTGAGAGGCTGAGATAGGAGGATTACAGATTTGAGGCCAGCCTCAGCAACTTAGCAAGATCCTGTTTCAAAAAGGGCTGGGGTATAGCTCAGTCGGGGTTCCATCCCAACTACCCCCACCCTGCCGTGTTAAATTAACAACATAAATAGCATAGCATGTAACAGACAGTTGTTTATGTTGGAAAAAGTAAAATGCTTTTATAGGTGATAATACCTGTTGCTTGTATTTTGAAGTCAAAAGTGTAAAAATGCTCAAATCCTTCTTTCCATACAGACAGAATATGCGAGGTTTGAGAATGGGCGATTTGTATACCGGATAAACCGTTCCCCGATGTGTGAATATATGATCAACTTCATCCACAAGCTCAAACACTTACCAGAAAAATATATGATGAACAGTGTTTTGGAAAACTTCACAATTTTATTGGTAATGGTTTGTCTCTTTCCCATTTGGGCTGACTCTGACATGAGGCTGGGATAGTAAGGAAGGGTCTCAGTCAGGGGAATTTGCCTGCTGGGGTAGGGTAGGGGAAGGAAGGTGGTTTGCTAGCAGTTTAAGTCCAGCAGATAATTTCAATGTTAGCCAGAGCGAATCTCTCAAAGACAGAGAATACAAATCCCAAATGAGGTAAATGCCGTGCATGTTGACATATGCCTTTAATTCTAGTACTTAGGAGGCTGAGATAGGAGGATTGCAGGTTTGAGGCCAGGGTCTAACTTACAGGTAGAATGCCCCTAGCTTCAATTCACAATACCAAGTACCAAAAAAAAAAAAAAAAAAAAAAAGGAATAGAATGGAATGACCAGGAAGGGGAAGAAAATGTTCTTCATAGACTGAAAAATATGGTCAAAGCTTAATTGTCAGCTGGAGGGAAAGGAAAAGATGACAGCACTCAAGATCCATGGCGAGGAAGCTCCAGGACCATGCAGTTTGTGTCTTTTCCTCTGATATTTAACTTTAATTTTCTCCTGGGGGCTTCATTGGGAGACTTGGAAAGGTTATTAAGAACAGTGTTTTAAACTTATAAAATATGCAGTAATAGATTCCATAAGGCTTCTTTAAAAAAATAAATAACATTCCTTGATTAAACTGAAGGGAAAATGCCAAAACAAAACTTAGTGGAAACAATTTTGCTAAAGGGGGTGACATAATATTGTGGTGGAATCCTCAGGTCTTTGAAGGCCTACTTTATTACTCTTTATGACAAGGATTAAAAACTATAAGATTTATAGCAGGAATTCTATACCTGGTGTTTTGGTTCCATTACAACAATAGTTCTCAATTTGTGATGTGCCTTTTTTTTTTTTTTAAAGACTCTCTTCCCATCCACCACCACCACTACCACTACCACATTCCAAACCCTGATGTATACCTTTTGCCTGTTTCCATGCTATAAATAAGCCCTCCATGGGCAATTTCAAACTACCAATGATATCTAGCTTATGAAATTTCTTAATATTAATGATAACTGTCATGAGCCAATAGAAGCCAGCTCCCATATACCACTGCAAAAAAATAAAATAAAATTTAAAATGAAAGCCTTTTCTATATTAGATTCATCCAGGAGGCTTTAAAAAAATAATCTGAGGCCTGGTCCCACCCCAAATGAATAAGAGCAGAAACCTTGGGGCAGGCCCAGCATCATGTTCTTTGTTTATTTTTAAAGCTTTCCAATAGTTGTAGTGTGCAGCCAGGACCATAGGGGCAGTTGAATGAGTCTCAGACCTTACAGCAATGGGACTGGTAGATAGTTTTCCGTAGAAGTTTCATTTATTCTAGAGAGAGAGAATCTCAGTGAATTCTTCACTATTCCCATGTGCCTCTAAAATTTAGAAACAAGCAGTCTGGGTGGAAATTTGGAATACCTGTTCTTTAGTAACTATTCATTAGTACCCTTTTCTCTGATGGTCTTTTTGTGGGTGCTGCAGGGAGTAGGTACTTGTCATCGAGGTGTTCTCCCTGCTATTTAAGAACAGGTGCAGCACACAAGTGAGCAAGCTGGCATACTCTTGTGGACTTGAAGTAGCCTCGGGCATTCCTCAGAACTCTGAGCTAATGGCTGCCTGCCTCTTTTGGAGAGGGTCTTAGCTGTTCCTTAAAAACCAGCACTGTGTCTATACCCCTACATTAAGGAAGATGATACTCCCAGTCCCTGACATTCTGCCTCAATGAGCCCAGCAGGGATAAATGTGGTGGGAAAATGTTAGAGCAACTATTCCCTCAAAGCCCAGGTAACCATCAGGAGTTCCCTCTTGGGACATGTGACTTCAACCAGCATAGCTTTCCAGGGAACTCATCAGGGTAGATTAACTTCAAAATGTGTCATTAAGCAGGTAAATTCCTTTGATACAAAGAATTGATAACTGTCAATAAATATTTTCTATAGAAATAATATCATAGCCTTAGAGAAACTGCAATTAAGCTCATACTCCTGGATTATGAAAGAAAATCATCTAATTGATGAACAGGGGAAATGACACTTTCCAGCTCTCCCTAGGAGAGCGAGTAAGGGATGCGGCTGGTATAGCAGCTGCTGGATAAGGTTAGATATAAAGCATGTGTCATCGAGGCCAATGCCAGACGGCACTGGCTGGTGGGCTAGGCTATCAGCTTACATCAAGTTCATTCAGAAATTGAGCTGAACCTGCAGATACGAGACCATGGTAACAGCAACTGAACAGAACTGAGAAAGACAAGAACCAAACTGTTGGCCAAGCACTCTGTTACTGTTTGTGTTCACATTAGATATACAGGCTGATAGAAACATTTCTTTTTCCTTTGCTCCTTTTGAATGTTAATCACAAAGCCTAAATCATATACATCCTTTTATAGAGAATTTGTGAGAAGATAGATCTTAGAGGTTTCAAGCACTGTGCTAGGTAGCCTCTTTGTGAATGTTAGGAAATCCTTACTGCAAAACTATGTTATCATCTTTACTCCCGTTTTTATGGATAAAGAATGTTCAGCCTACCCACAGCCACAGAGCTGATGACAGGCATAGACCAAAAATTGATAGAAAAGATGCTTTGCAGGATATTTTATGTCATGAACTTAGAAGGCTTGATTTAAAACCCAGCTCTACTTTATGACTTTGGGCAAATCATTTCGAGTCATCAGACCTCCATTTCTGCTTTCTGTTGATAAACAGAATGCTCCTCTGCGTTCACCACCTCAAAGGCGAAAAATTAAGAATGGTTTAGTTCACTCAGCTAAACCATGGGGTGATGGCATTTAGCTGCTGGGAAATAATACAAATAAAACAGGATGTGTGTACCATAGTAACTTGTGGAAGTTAGGGCGAAGGGCAGGTAAACAGACCATCATGATACATGGTAATGATGGCATGGTATACTGTGAACCAGACATCATGGAAGTAGAGTGTGGCAGGGGATTCTTAGGGATGTTAAGTTGCCTTGATGATTGGTGTGACACACATTTTTTTAGATTTACCCTCCCCCCCCCAAAAAAAAGGAAGGGAGTGGTCATTCTGTGAGTGCATACTTAGATGTCAGGTGCTGGGGATTCTGGGTGACCTGGACAGGTATGGTAGCCATCCATCATGTTATCACTAAATAAATGGAAACTAAAACTGGCTGCATCCAGCAGAAAGACATGGAGACAACATCTGAAAGGAGGAGTTAACCTAGTTCAGGAGGCTGGGGAAGGCTTCCACAGGAAGAAACAATTGAGATTTGCTGAATAGGCAACCTTGGAGTAATTGAACCTTGGGCAGATTAATCCCTCAGCTCCTTCTCAGAGGGAAATAATATAAAGCTCCTGTTCTTAGAATGGTTGTAATGCCCTCTGAGACAATCCGTGTACAGCATTTGATGGTTGAGTAGATGTATGGTAAGCAGTCAATATGTGTTGCCTATTATGTGAATTTTCATCCACTCAACAAAATGCTTATTAAATGACTATGTGCCGTGTTCCTGATCTTCAGGAATTTATAGTCCACTGGATAAAATTGATGTTAAAAGAAAAAAAAAATCACACAATTTTATAGAGACAGTCAGAAGTAGTATAAGACTCTAATCTTTAGCCAGGGACTATAAGCTTGGATTAAAGGACAAGGGAAACTTACATGGGAGAAGCAGCCTGATACGTGAGGGGAAATGAGTTCTAGGAAGAGCCAGACCCTCAAGGCTCTCCAATTCAAAATGTTTGCAAACACAAAAGAGTTGTGAATGACTAGAGTCATCGAAGCATTCTGAATATGGAAGTTTGGTTAGAATTGCATTTAGAAAGTTCTTTCTGAGCATGGCGTGGGAAACTGAGACTCAGTGAAGGATGAAAAGGTATGTGTGTGGGGGGAGGGGGGCAGCAGGGATTTGAGCCAAAGAGAGCAGCAAGATCCAAATGCAGGCTGAGGCTGAGGGGGCAAGGAAGGAGGAAAGGGGTTTGGGTGGGTGTTTCAGAATACATTTTGAAGTTAATGCCTATAGCCAAGGAAAGAATTGTCATTGGACACAATTCCACCTGGGCCACTGTTCCTTTATAAGTATTTTGCAGAGTCCAGGTGCTGCTGGTTAATATAGTGGTGAGCAGCCTGCGGAATTCATGCGGAATTTGGCTGTTGTGAAACAAAATTTAACACAAGTTTAAGATAAGAAAAGGAAGAAGTGTTCTCACCCTAAAGGAATAAGCATATGAGGTGATAAGGATGTTAATTAGCCTGCTTTAAGCATGCCACAATATATATGTATATCGTAACATCACATTGTATATTATTATTATTGCTTGCTAATTAAATTATTACAATAATTTGCTAATTAATAACTAAATAAGTAGGAGACAGTTACCTAGGATAAATGGCTATCCAGTGGGATTGAATTATAGAAAATCCCTTTCCACACAAACCACACCAGTTCTAGTGGTCTCTTCTTAGACTCAGATGATGGAAGAGACCCTGTCTATAAGGCCTTGCTTGCATCTGGTATCATGTTGAGATGGCATTCCAGTGAGTTTTAATGGGTGCAGGGTGAGGCTAAATGGATCTCTGACCCACTGGTTAGACGTAAGACTGCTCTTCTTCAATTTAGTCATAGTTCTGGGGCACAGGTAGAGTGTGCCTTTGTGCCTGTGGTGTGATATATATGTGCTCTTTTTTTTTTTTCAACAGGTGGTAACAAACAGGGATACACAAGAAACTCTCCTCTGCATGGCCTGTGTATTCGAAGTTTCAAATAGTGAACACGGAGCACAACATCATATTTACAGGCTTGTAAAGGACTGAACATGGTTATTTATATATATAAGATATCTGTATATACACACACATATGTGCACACACACACTCTCTCTCCATTATTGAATGACTGACTGTAAACCTCGCCACACAGGTGGTGCCCTGTCGCCGAGGTCACCCCGACTTTTCTAAATACTGTTTGAGTGAAGTCATTTTTTTCATGTGTTCATACTATCATTATAGCTGTGAAGTTCTGGTACAGTTGTAAAAAGAGAAATGGAGTTGTTTCTATGTGTTCTTCAAATCTGCAGCCCACAATTTCTCGGGAAAGGTGAACCTTAACAACCCAAGTCTCTCTTGGCAGAGACCCGTTTCTTATTGTGGTAGAAAATACTGAGACAGAGCATTGGCCACAGGACATTTACTGCCTTTATACAAATATATTTAGTTCTCTTTTTTTTTTCCAACATAAAATTCTTGTTTTAAGATACAAGTAAAATTAATCTTTAAATATAAATGTAAATTAGTACACAAAACTAAGAATCTTTAAACTTATCTTTGTAACTAATTAGGGTGGAAGTTATGAAAGAATGTAATTCACTAAATTATTTTTTAAATGAAATCTTTCTTTCTTTTTGAAACCAAATGTTAAACTATAGCCTTAAGAAATGCTTGGTAGAAATATCCTAATGAGACAAATTTGTACTTTTTTTCCTCAAGGTTAAAACTAATCTCCTAATCCATTAAACTCTTGAACAGGTATTACAAAGGAAGAAAACTTCACCCCTTATCCTTAACATATATAGTATATTTAAAAATGTAAAATTGTATTGTACTAATGTGATGATTATTTAATGAAAAAGAAAAGATGGCTCTTTTGCAATAAGTAGATAAATACTGAAAAAATCTAAAATTACAATGTTTATAGTCTTGTGTGTGCAGTTATATTTTATATGGACAACCAAATTTTTTATGAAGATGAGTAAATATTTGAACCACTGAAATTTAATAGCAAAATTTGAAAATTGGCATGAATACTGCACTGTGAGCTGCAAAGCATAGAGAATCCTGTGGCTGGGAGAAAATTTTAACAACCAAATAAGTAAAAGGCTCATCAGGTTTAGCGTCTCTGCTCCCCAGAAATTAATAAGCATCCTTACCAGCCTGTGGATAAATTATTTCTGGTGACCCCATATGCTTTGGAACCTGCAGTAACTATAGCTATACGTGTATGCATGTGCATTGCACATATACACACATACATATATGGTTATTCAACACACTTGCTGAGGAGTATCTGTTTAGTGTCACTCATTTGCTAGGTGCTAATACGTATGTGTATCTCCGACTTAGCTATATTATCTCTAAGGACATCCATTTCCTTGACATCTTTAAGTCTCTAAGTCTCAGTGGCACTTGTTTGACTTAGGTTTGAGAGACCCAGCTATTTCTCTCTGACCTTTTTAAAAAGGCTCATTCGGGAGTTTCTCTTTCTAGTAGAGACTCAACTCTCCAATCCATAGATTCCAAAGTGTTTCCCAGGCAGAGCTGGTTTGATGTGGCCACATGTCTTGGGCTACTTCCATAAGTGCTTCACTGGAGAGGGAAAGGGGACTTCCCCTCATCTTCCCAGAGGAAAATGATGTTTTTAAGAGTTTCGTAAGTTGTAAAACATGTTAAGATTTTTTCAGCAAGGCTAGGAAATAAAAACCTAGTCGTCCCACATCCAAGAAACTTAAACATCCCCTTTCTTACCCCCATCATCTGCTCTGATCCTACTTGTACATTTTTCAGCATCTTACAGCCATGAGCATGAGGGTTTGGCTGACTTGTGGCAAAGAAAAAAATACTGGACTAAGCCTGATTTCTCCCAAATGCAACAGTGATCCCTGGCAAGACCAGAGGAGACTACGCAGAACTTTTCCACTTAGAATGCACATCCCTTACATAAACCAGTAGGGCAGTACTTATCTCCCCTCCAGAAGAGAGTATCTTTGTTCCTGGGTCCCAAGCCAGCCTCTGAAGGATTGCCCTAGTTTTCCACTCTTCTGACTGGCTTCAGCCCAAGCATTGAAGCTTCTTTTATGGTCATCACATTTACAATGACTTGTTGGACACCCCCTCCGGGGATGTTTCTTTGACTCCTAATTCCTGCATCTTTCCTCGAGGGAAGGAGCCCATGACTCTCCCAAGACCAGGTCTGTATGAATGCATGCAAATGATATCATCTGGCTAAAAAACAGACCACCCCAGAATCTCAGGGGGAGAGATGTCTGGTTCATGCTCCCATCCCGAAGTGGGGCTCTTCTGTGCTGCCAGCAGGGCTCTTGAGATTTACTTTTCAAAGCACAAAAATTCTGGGACCCAAGAAAACTAGTTAGAGGATAACCATTAGCTATGGAGGAGAGCACACTTGACTGCTAACCACATAGCTCCAGCCAGGCCCCCATTGCCTCCTGCCTGCATGCTCTCTCTCTCTGATTGCCTTCTGTTCAGTTTCAAGGGGCTATATCAATGACCTTGAGGATTACTTTTTGCTCTTAAAATATCTATAAGCTTTTTAAAAATCTTCTACAGATACCCTGGACAGATATTTTACCTATATTAACTACTGGTCCAGTTACCCCCAAACTCTTGGGCTTGCTTTCTTTGACTTTCCCAAATTAGACCCTTGGGTGGGATCTGTGTTTTTGCATCTAATCCGAGTCTCTCTGTGATCTTCTCTCCTCTCTCTCTCGCCTGGTTCTTCTTTTTTCTTTTGCATGTAAAGGGTTCCTGAACTGTAATGATGCCTTTGCAAAGCCCTTTCCTCACTACTGTCTCCCAGGTGCTCTATCTCCAGTGGCCTCCAGTACCAGGTCTGTGGAACATCTTCAGTTTTCACTGCAGAGCATGGAGGCCAGCTTCCCGCAGGGAAGGACTGAAGAACATGGCTCTGTTCTTTTCGCCTTTGTTTCTATCCTCTTGAGAGACCTAATGTGAAACCAGGATTTCTTCAGAACAAGCCCCAGAATCTCAAGGGAGTCCAGGTTACCCTGAGGCCAGGGTTTCTCAACCTCCATCCTACTGACATTTTGGATCAGGTGATTCTTTGTTGTGTGGGTCTATCTGGTACATGATAGAGGGTTTACTAGTCCTCCTGGTCTCTACCCAGTAGCCACCCCTCTTCCCACTTGTTCTAACTCACAAGGTCCCCCCAGACATTACCAAATATCCCCTTGGGGTGCAAAATCACCCCCAGTCAATGACTGCCCTGCATCTTACAACTCATATTGACATATAGGTGATGGTTTTCCTTCCATTTCACCCTGCAGAATCTTCTCTCCTGAGCACCTTGTTTCAAGTCCTCAAGAGGCAGGGAGGAGTATTAATCAAGTGGCATTGTGTCCATGTTTCCTCCTGCTTTGAAACTTCTTGTTCATAATCTCTCTTGCCATGAGTCATCTTTCACTTATCCCCAAGGGAGCTGAGAACAGCTAGTCATCATCATTTCTGACTTGACCTTCAGCCCTTAATTTACCAGGGACTTAAAAAAAAATCCCAGCAATTTTCCTATTTCTCATAAGCTCATGGGTCTCATTATCAAACCATTAATCTTTCTGGTTTATTTCCTGTAAGCTGCTTCGACTTTCTTCTGCCTTATAATCAGTGCTCCTTATAGAACTTATTAAAATCTCTGAAACATTTTATCTTCATCTTTGGGGATGGAGTAGGAAGGTGTCCAGAGGACATAGTTCCAGAAAAGAGAACTTAAAAGAGTTTTTCTTTCTTGAGCTAAAAGAAAGCACAGTTGACTCCCCTTCATTGTGTGGATGAGAAGGTTGAGGCCAGAGGCAAGATGAGGTGACTTGTCCAGAGTCACCCAGCTGGCCGGTGACAGGATAAGGGTGAGGACTCTTCTAAGGCTCCTGCCCCTTTCACCCGTGGCCTCTTCCCGTGGGGGCCGTCCTTCTTCGGTGCTCTCTGCTTACATGATCCCCAAGAATACAGGGACACGGTTGGTTCCAAAGAGAGGGGGGGTTTGAGAGTCCACCGTGCAGAAGCACAGCCACACCGGTGCTGCCTGTCCCCATGAGTGCTTCACTGGGCAGAGCGTCTGAGCATCCCCAGCAACTAGGAAAGCCGATGAGCCTTTCACTTCCTCCCGTTCCCCTGCCACAGGCACAGAGTCAATTCTCTACTTGCTGAGCATCCTAGCAGCAAAGTCCTGCCCTCAGACCAGCCAAAAACCAACCCCCGTGCTGAACACTTGGTGTTAAAAGTCCCCAGGCGATTTTTAAACCCAAGTCTTCATTAGGTTTCAATACTGTGGTGGCTTTCGCCGTTGTTTTTGTACAACCGTAAATTATTTAAATCATAGGAGATGTCAGTCAGTTTTGCAAACCAGGTACATATCATTTGTATAATTTCGCCTATGCTCTGGTACACTATGCCTGTCCTCACCAAGGGTAGAGCTAATGCTGTGTGTCAGTGTTCACACCTGTAACATTGTTAAGAGGACGTCTGCATTGCTTATTTCTTTGTGTTGATGTCTCTGTGGCAAAGCCCTGCACGTGTCATTTCTGAAAAGCCTTAAATCTTGGAGACGCTGCATGGTAGGGTCTGCAGTGCAAGAGGCTGCCTCAGAGCTGTGAGCCCTTTTGTAAGCTGGAAGCATTTCTCTTACTACTGTTACGTTTTTTAGGAAGTTTTCAATTCAGAGCCGCCAAAGCGTTCTAGTAAGCAGTGCCTTAGTAATACCTTAGTCGTGCCGCCAGCCTTTCTCACACCTTTTCTTGGTGTCCATTCACGGATTGGCTCGCTCTCTGAAACAGGACAAGCAAAAATCGTTTCCATTTTGTTTTTTAAGCCCACCAATTTTTCTCCAGTTCTATAGAAAACTGACAACTTGGTCTAAAATCTGAAACTGAACACAAGTCAGTTCCTTGACCACACTCTTAAATGTATATACCAAAACAAGAGGTTGCAATTTCGTAGTTTACTATGAAAAGCAAATTGTACTTTTATTGTTGCCTTTTAAATTCCTGACCAAATACTTAGCTATTTGTGACTCTTCTGCACTCTAGCATGAAAGTGCCTTTGGTTTGAGATTCCAGCTTAGAAAAGTGCTGCCATAGTAAATAATGATAATTTGTAGAGAGACCAAAAAATATTTTGAGATCACCGTAATGCCTTTGGTTTACCGAGATGAGTAACCAACCACAGGCCTCTGTTCACAAAAGAGCACGACGAGGTCCCCACCTGTCTGCCAGTGGGGCCCCCTACACCACTTCCCCATAGCACACCGCAGAAGGAGGGATCCCGGAAACTGTTGTGCCCGTGTGTGCCGACGACCCGGCATATCACTTCAGCTCAACACCCAGCCCTGCGTCCATGGGAAGCAATTTCCGCACAAACAACACAATCTCGGCCAGTGGACAGATGTTACAGCTTTTGCCTTCTCCTCGTGTCTGTGTCCAGTCTCTGTGGGGACTTTCTTTCCCATTCAAATGACAGTGCGCACTTAACTGACTTACACAATGATACCATTTCAGAAGTTGGAAGCCTCAAACTGAGATGACAGTGCAGAACAAAAACGCATTAGGGTCATTACAATTGAAGTGTTCTTAGGGCGAAAACGTTGAGTCTGAGTGTCGTGTATGAATGTGCTATGAGAAACTTCCAAAGACCACCATTCGAAATTTGGCATTTTCAAAGAATGTTCCCGCCCTCAACGGGGCAACTCTTTAAAGTCTGTGTTGGCTTAGATCAATAAACCTTGTACAAAATGGAAAAACTGATTGAGGTAAGGGAGAGGAGTGAAAAGGACGTGGAGGCCAAAAAACACCAGCCAAAAAGAAGCCGGGGGAGGGAGGGTAAGGTTTCCTTTGCTAATATAGATGTAAAAATCACACCAGACAACTTTGAAAGTTGGCCTATAAACTCTTAATACATATGTTTTGTCTGTCTCTAAATTGGTGTCTTTTAAGAATAGCCTCATTGGGCTCTGAAATTTCAGGAGTGATTTCTCTCCACCCCAAGTTGTGAGTATTTATTTATGAAAGTTCTGTAAAAACAAACACACACACACACTATGAAATGGAAAGAAAAATTGCTCAACACAAGTTCTAGTTAGCTGCTTGGAATTCTCTGCTCCCCGTCAGGACTATACCACAACTTGGAAGCGATTAGTCAAATGCCTGTTTTCCTGCTTCTCTTTTCAGCTGTTCTGTGTTGTTTGGCGATAGTTTTCTCTCATAAGCTCTTTGCTTATATCATTAAGAATGAAGGTTTTTGTATTTAAAATTTACCGCATTGCAAAGGGTAGTTTCACTGAAGTCATGCACCGTTAAGTAAGATGAAATACGTGTATTTATTGTCCTGCTTCCCAAGCTGTAACTTGTTTAACTCTGTGAATCTGCATTGAGTCACTACATCGTTTTAGTATTGGAAAAAAGCATTTTCGCTCCCTCTGGTTCATTGTCAGATGGGGCCAGATTCCATTAAATTTCACCTCACTTAGATTGACTCCTTTGTCTGCCTTCCATGATGAGATTGCTTCTGCTTCCCCTTTCTCTAAGAGAGGCAGACAGAAATCTGGATGTCAATCCATTGGAAACCCATCCCTGATTTTTTTTTTTTCATTTTTCTGCATTAATCATTTTCTGTGATTAGTTTCACTGTGTAAATTAGATATTAACTGTACTTCTTTTTTTTTTTTTTTTTTTATAAAAAAAAGTACATCTCCCTGTTACCTCCTTGGAAGATTTACTTCTATAGACCTTTTTGGCTTATGACTGCAGACAAGGAAAAAAAAGTAAAAACAAAAACAGTATGTGCCTGAAAAATGACAAAAAAAAAAAAAAATTTTTTTGTAACATTTTAAAAAGAAACCTGAATAGCCTTTACTTCTTTAATATGCTCAAATTTTATGTAAATTGGGGTTTTTCCACGTGTGTTTGTTCACATTCTAAATGACTTAATGGATTCTCACAGTCTGTGTCTTCGTGTCACCTGTATAGAATGGGCTTGTGATGTAAGCGTTTCATTGGGTCGGTGGTTCCTTTGATATTGTACTGCTGCTGGGACTGGGCTGTGGAACCTGCCTTTCTGGGTAATTGGTTCCTCTTGGGTAGATTGGAGAAGTGGGGGGTGGAGTGGCCAATTCACACACATTTTCTGAGCGTAATTGCAGAAACTTTCAAAAGGCATTTGGTTAAACCTCTTGGCAGTACAGTATTCTTGTATTTGTTAACGTTTGTGTTTAGGTACTGGTACCTTTTTGTTTAAAATGTTCTAAGTGTTGGCTTTAAAGTGAATTTATCTTTAGTATGATAGTTATATGAAAATTATAGGGTTTGTGTGCAGAGAATTTTTTTATAAAGTGCTTTGTAAAAAAAAAAATGTATTCTAGCTTTCGCGGTACATATGTGTGATAACTTTAATATCCATGACAGTTAAGTGCAATTATTTCATCACTCTAAAAATGCTATTTTTGTGTCAGTTCCTGCAGGTGTTTTCATGTCTTTGCAAAGTGACACATTTTGATGCCTTCTTGATAAAGTGGTAGACATTTTGTAGCTTTCTAGAAACTTTGTATTCATACGGTATCAATGAAAATAAAGAAAATGAAAGTGTGGGTCACCCTTTCTTATCTGCGGAAGTGTATGTTGTTGAGAATGAAATGTGATTTACATGTTGTGTGTGTGTGTGTGTGTGTGTGTGTGTGTGTGTGTGTGTGTTATGGGGGGGGTTATATGGAAGATAGAGCAAAGAGGATGAAGCCTCAATCCATTTAACAGTGTCTGCCAAGCTCAGTAATTGTAGCTTTAGGCATTATTATCTAACAGGGATTATTAGAAACAGCCACAGGTCAGTCTGCCTGCCTGCCTGTGTCTCATTAGTACTTCATTAAAATCCACAAAAATTGGGCTGGGGATGTAGCTTAGTGGTAGAGCACTTACCTAGCACACAAAGGGCCTGGGTTCAATCCCCAGCACAACAACAACAAAAAATTGACAAAAGCATTGCAGAACAGCTTGTCTGTGGATCCCGGACGTACCTCAATAAGGCAGATCCCTCATTCAGGGCCTTCAGACAAAAAGCAGGCCAGCTCCACTAGGCATGCCTCCCTGTCAACTGTTTCTCATTGCTGGACACAGGCCAGGGTAGTGCGCAGGGTGTGGCTACAGAAGTACATACAGCATGATCTTGCTTGCAGGGATGTCCTCTGTAGTTGATTGTGTGTGGAGCTCTGGCTCCTCACCTCAGCATCCCTGGGGTGTCATGATTGACATGTGGGCAGCATACACATGCGTAACAATAGACAAGGTATTGACTGTATGCCCAGCACTGTTATGCCAGCGATGGCAGTATAAGGTGTATGCATTATGTCCTTTGATGCCCACCACAGTCCCAGAGACACAATTGCCCCCAAACTGAATGGCTCAGAATGGCTAGCTCACCCAAAATCATGACTAGTAAAGAGTGGAGCCCTAAGTCAGGCCTCATGGACCCTTTGGCCAGGATTCTTGGCCCCTGCATTTTGGTTAAGGCTAGGAGATAAATGCAACTTGGGGAAAAAAGAACTTCGTGATGACCTTAGTCTTCTGAGAGTGAGACCAGCTATACCCTGAGGTCCTTCAGTTTGTTAACCAGACTTCAGACGGTCTTGCTTCTGATTTCTTTGAAATAAAAGCTTCCCCGAAATCCCCAGAGGCACTAGAGGAGAGCATGAACAGAGAAGAAATAACATGCCATCTCCATTGTGAAGAGATGTCTCCTCAGAAGGCTGCCATCTGTGAGCAATGCTGTTGTCCAGTGGGAGGCTCAGCGTGGGAGAGGAACTGGAGCGTTCTATTGAGGGTGTCTTACATACCAGACACCTGCATGGTTTCCTTTAACCCCATACTCTTGGGGAAAAAAGAATATGTTCCAGTTTTTCTGCAAGGAAATTAAGGTCTTACGCACTGTAAGTGGCAAGGGTCTAGAGGGGGGTAAGCCTCCTCCTCAGTGATTCTGGCTCTGCCACAGTGTATGGGGCACCTGTTCAGCTCTTACAGAACAAGGCTGCTTAATACATCAAAAGCTTCCTTTATTAGTGCCTGGGGTTCCAGTCACCTTGACTTCAGCGATTGGCACACCAGCTCAACTAATGTTGCTGTGTGAGGGGCGGAGGGAGCACAGAGAGGGAGGTCAAGGTTTCTAGTAAGACCTGGGAACCATCAATGCCTGGAACACCCCATCATTTGTTCTTGCCTTATTGCTTCAGGGTACTAATAAGCGTAGCTGGTAGTTATTGAGAACCAAATTAGCTATTGTTAAGTACTCAATGCAAGCAACTGATATAATTCCAATAAAAAATAGAGTTGTGTAAGACTATGAAACCGTAGGGTTGGTAGCACTGCCTTTAAAGACACCCTTGTTCTGTTGAATGCCCCATAGGTTGTTGTAACTAGCAAATAAGCTGCTGACAACCTGATTACATCTTTTCGGTATTTCCCCCCATTTGCTTTGGCTTCCAGGAAGCTAAGACATCATTTGTGCTCCTCGTTGTTGATAACCAACTAAAATATAAAGAAAGACGAATAAAAAATAGATGCCGGCAAACAAAGCACCAAAAGAAAGCTGATGTAGCAATATTAATCTCAAACTTGTAGAACTCAAGGTAAAAATTACTACCAGAGTTAATGAGGATTTTTTTTTTTTTTTTGGAGGTACTGGGGATGAAATCCAGGGACATTCTACCTCTGAGCTAACCACCCCCCCATTGCCCTATTTTATTTTGAAACAGGATCTCACTTATTTGTAGAGTTCCTAAGTTCCTGAAGCTGACCAAGAACCTATGATCCTCCTATCTCAGCCTCCCCAGTACTGGGATTATAAGTGTGCACCACCACACCTGGTTGAGGATTTTTACAAGATGATACAAGTTTGGATTAACCAATGAGAATAAAGATGCTAAACACCTAATAACATAGCTTCAATTTATATAAAGCAAAATTGGACAAATTCATGACCATATTTGGTGGTTTTTAAAAAAACAACAGCTCATTTATAAGTAGACCCCACAAAAATATGTTATTTTGGTTTACCAAATAGAAAGTAATATACCCCCAAATTTGGGACCACTTATTATTTTCAAATACACATGGAATTTTTAGGGAGAAAATATGTCCATATCCAAAGCTAGAGATCAGGAAACTAAGACCCAGGGGCCAAATCCCACCCACTGTTTTAATAAATAAAGTTTTATTGGAGCACAGCCACTACTATTTGTTCCTTACTGTCTGTGGCTGCTTTTACACTACAACAACAGAGTCGATTAGTTGTAACAGAGACCATAACCTGTAAAACCTAAAATAATCACTATCTGACCTTTTACAGAAAATAACTTGCTAACCTATATTTTAAGCCGGAAAGCAAGGTCCTATATCCAGTAGTCCTAAGAAGACCATCACATTTCCCTTTCCTAGGGGTATGGTCTGGTAAATGACTGTAGCTCTCTTTGAAGGGATCATACTACCATTACCTTGCTCATACCCTGGTGTCATACCACCCCTCTTCAAGGGCCCCAGCCTCCCCTTTGACCTTCTGAGAAGCATCTGAGGTCTAGAAGGGGCAGGTGAGAGATAGTGTTTGCTCACTGCCGCAGCTGACATCTGCTCACCCAATCTTGACACTATTAATAGAGTCTAGTGATACCTCTCATTGCTGCCCTATATCTTGTGCGTATCTTGCCATGGTGGTCTACGTAACCACCTCCACATACCTGTGGCGTGGCACTCTGGTTGCATGCTTTTCTGCTTGTCGCGTCACTGTTTGCCTTGTTTCTCAGAGGTTGGTGCCCATTCACTTGTCCACTCACTACAGCTTCAGTGGAGGGAGTGTCTCCCAGGACTTCTGGGGCACATAGGCAGTGAGTGCCTTGGTCTTACGTTAAGTCCATCCTGTGAGCATCGCCTCTGAACTTTCAGAGTCCTGCCTCAGCACTCTATCAAGGCAGTGCCAGCATCTCCGCTTCATTTGCTCAGAACCACCATTTCCTCCAAGCTTCAAGGGGCTCTCCAGAAGCACACCAGCACCAGCTCCAGGTTTCTGCCAGGATAGTAAATCCTAGGTTGTAGAAGAGCATCCCATATACTGTAATCTAGCTCAGCCTCCTGTTCTCAAGACTCATTCTCCTTCCTGGGAATGAAGCAAGGACCCAACTTCCCTAAGTGGACCATGCTGGGGATTTACCCTTGTCTGAAAGCAGTGATAGGAAGTTGATTAGATCTTGGGGAGGCAAGCACTTCACTTTAAATTAAGTACACTTAATAAAACTACTTTAAAGGACATGGAACAAAAATGGGAGGATGGCAAAAATCAAAATCACACGTCTCAGTAATTGATGAGACAAGCAAACACCAAGAATTAGGTAGAAATTTTGAAGTAGTGAATATGTGTGTGTACACTATATCCCCACACTGTCAAATTTATATATTTTTTTCAATCACATATGGAACAATATGAAAATCATATATTTTAAATTAAGTAAATCTTATTGTATTTCAAAAGATTGATGTGATACGGTCTTCTCTGAACACAATGCAATTAAGGTAAAAAAAAGAATGAGTCTTTAGAAAAACATTTCAGAACAAATATTTTTAATCCACAAGTAAAATAAGTCATGAAAATTAAGAAATAATTAAACTACGTCAAGGAAATGCTATGTGTTAAAATATGTGGAAGCCTGGCACAGTAGTGAATACCTGTAATCCCAGTAGTACAGGCTGAGAAAGGAGGATTGCAGGTTTGAGGCCAACACATGGTAACTTAGTGAGAACCTGTTTCAAAATAAAAAAACAAAAAGGGCTGGGGTGTAGTTTGGAGGTAGAATGCCCCTGTGCTCAATCCCCAGTAACACACAAACACACACTACAGCCAAAGTAGTTATTTAGAGGGTATATAGACTGACACACTTAGAAACATACATATGAGAGAAAAAAAAAAGACTAAAAATGAGCTAGGTATTCATTTCATGAAATTAACAAACACCAAAAAGTAGAGGGAAGAAGTATGATAAGAGCAAAATAATAAAGTAGGAAACATAGTAGAGATCAACAAACCCCAAAAGTTGGCTCTTCAAACATACTAATAAAATCTATAAAACACTGACAAGACTGAAAGAGAGCCAAAATAAATGACAATAATAGTGGTAATAGGGGCATCACTATAGAAATTACAGATACTCATAAGGGTATAATGAATAATAAAAGCATACTTTTGAAAACTATAACTTCAGAAAATTAACCTCACAAAAAATTGTAGAAAAACTGAATAGTGGTCTTAAGATTATTAAAGAAAGCGAAACAGTAGTTCCCAATATTTTTGGGCAGAAAACCCTAGGCCCTGATGGTTTATTAGCTCTTTCACAGGTTAAAAAGAAACAATTCTGCAGGCTTACACATGGTATTCCGATGCATAAAACAAAGGAGACAATCCTGGTCTTTGCTTACTTAGATCTTGTAGAGTGTAGCACCTGAAGCAGGGATTAAGCTGCAAATACTTCATTTGAGAGATGCAAGTTCAGGATAGTATGAACGAGAGGAAAATGGAAGTAAATTAAGGGAGATGTGTTGAAATGTGCTGTGGTGCATTGCTACACTGACCGCCACTTCATAATGACTCAAATGTAGCATACAGGTTGAGTATCCTTTATCTGAAATGTTTGAGACCACAACTGCTTCAGATTTGAAGATAAACTTGTATATTTAGAAAAATCTCCCCAAATGTACAAATACATTACTAGAATTTGAAAATAAGATAAGCATGTTATACAGAACAAAATACCAAAATAAATTTCATTTTTGTATAATAGTACAAAAGGTTTAAAATGCCATTGGCTTAAAAAGATAAAGTACTGAAGCATAAATATAACAAAAAAAGTTGTAAGAAAACTTTATGGAGAGAAGTCTGAAAGTGTTACAGAAAAACTTTAACGAAGATGAGTCAATGGAGAGATAGGGATACTCATGAACTGAAAGAATCAACAATGTAAAGCTGTAAGTTCCACCAAATAAATCTACAGAAAAATGCAATCCAAGTAAAAATTTAGTGCCTTACTTTCATGTCCCATAACTTGTGTATGGGAATGCAAGGAACCAAAAATAAGATGCTCTTGAAGAATATGAACAAGTTGGGAGAATATGCCATCGATTAATTTTCTCTCAGTTCCTAATTCACCCTTCTTTGCCCTGTTTCATGATACTGGAGCTGTGCCCTAGCAACATTTCTTCTTTAGCAGCTGGTACAATGTTAAGCTTGTTGATAGCAAGCAATGGGATTAGTGACAGGCAGGCATTTCTTTTTTAGGGTTCAGTCCTCCATTATTATTCAGCACAGGAGCACATGTGGAATAGGTCCAGCCAGTCCCTCAGGCCACCCTTTCCCCACCTGTGGACACTTCTGTGCAGCAGCTCAGACCATGCATTGAGGCATCTGTTTCCCCCAGAAGGTGAGCAGTTTCTGCAGATTGGCTCCATTCCACCTGCACACCCAATGGCAGTGGTGGACCATTCTATACAGCAGCTCTGGCCCATGCCACTGACAATGAATCAGCAGCCTACATCTTTCTCCTTTGGATGAGGTACAAATCTTAGCCTCTGATGGAGAAGGGGAAGAATTCTCCTAAGTCTTTAGTCCTTCATCGCTCACTGTGTGGCAGCTGTCTTTTTTACCTGCTACTTCAGGCCTCCTGGGAGTCCACTTTTATGGTAGTAGTTCTAACCATTTTCCATTAGGTAACAGTTCTTTTCTTTTTTTTTTTTTTTTTTTTTTTTTTGGTACTGGGGGATTGAACTCAGGGGCATTCTACCTCCGAGCTACACCCCCAGCCCTATTTTTTATTCTTTATTTTGAAACAGGGTCTCACTAAGTTGCAGAGTGCCTCACTAGGTAGCTGAGGCTGGCCACGAACCCGGATCCTCTGGTCTCAGCCTCCCAAGTGCTGGGATTACAAGCATGCGCCACCACACCCGGGTTAGGTAACAGTTCTTTATATTACATTCCCTGTTCAAATAACTGGTGTAATCTCTGTGTCCTAATTGAATCTTGGCCAATTCAGGACACTAGTTCTACCAAGATATCAATATTTATTATATCCCTAGGAAATAAGACACTGTGGTAATAGTGCAGGGTTAGACAAGTTAGTCAACAAAGCGGAATAGGGAGATGAGAAAAAGACCCAAGCATATATTAAAGCTTGATGCATCACAGAAATGGCACTGTAGATCTTTGAGAGAGACAGACTTTTCAATAAATGATGGTGGGAGAACTGAAAATGGACTTCGATTTTATACCAGGCCCGTAAGTCAATTCAAGGGAAGTCATACATTTACAAAAGAAAGGCAAAGTGATTGCATTTAGAAGTAAACAGAATATTTCAAAACTTTAGGCATGGAGTTCTTAAAAGAGATGCAAAGAAAAAAGACGAAAGGTTGATAAACTAATTATAAATAAGATATTCTCATAATGACAATATAAAGAGGCTGAAAAGAGCAGCCATAAATGAAAAGATGCATGTGAGTTATATAACAGCAAGGAATAATATCAGCAGTACAGAAAAATTATCATGAGTCAGTAAGAGAACCCTATCATAAATGGAAAGAGGCTGTGTTAGCTCAGCAGCAGAACACTTGCCTAGAATGTGTAAGGCCCTGGATTCCTTTGCAAAACAAAAACAACAAATATGGAGAAAGACTTGAAGATTCACTTCCCCCTAAAAGAAATATGCATGGAAAATAAGCTATGCAAATATATTCAACTCCGTTAGTCATCAGAAAAAATGAAAGTTAAAAACTTCAACAGCATATGTCCAGCAGATTTAAAACTTTAAAGTCTGATACTACTGATTAAAGGCAAGGATGTGGAGTGATGAGGCTCTCATATAGGCTGGGGCACATGTAAACTGGTACAACCACTTCAGAAAAAAATGTAGCATTACTTAAGAAAGTTAAATACATTTATAATCTATAAGACAATCAAATGGATATGTATATTTATAAGAAATACAGTTGGATGTGGTCATCCCTGTACTTAGGAGGCTGAGCAGGAGGATTGAATATTTGAAGCCAGCCTCAACAACTTGACAAGACCCTCAGCAACTCAGC
Source organism: Graphiurus murinus (assembly GCA_004027655.1). NCBI lineage: Eukaryota > Metazoa > Chordata > Mammalia > Rodentia > Gliridae > Graphiurus > Graphiurus murinus. The sequence goes on from PVLC010022587.1 coordinate 24,197, forward strand.
AAGACCTTGTTTCCAAATCAAAAATAAGCTGGGCATGATGGCACGTGCCTGTAATGCCAGTACTTGAGAGGCTGAGACAGGAGGATTGTAGATTCAAAACCAGCCTCAGCAACTTGGCAAGACTCTCAGCAACCGAACAAAACCATATTTCAAAATAAAAAAGCAAAATAGGTCTGGGGGTGTAGCCTCAGAAGTAGAATGTTCCTGGGTTCAATCTCTAGCATCACACACAGACACACAGACACAAAACATAACAAAACTCAAAACTTACAAAAGTACTCAAAGAACTTAGTCAAGAATGTTATAGCCCTCATTAATCCAATTAGAAAATGAAAAGTTTAGAATCATTGCAAATGCCCATCAACAGGAGTTCTGATTTATTGACATAATGGACCAGGACACACAAATATGAACCCAATGTCTTACAACCATGAAGAAGAGCCCCTTGTCTGTGATTTTTCTTTACTTTTTTTCCAGTTTTGTTGAAGTATAATTTACAGGAGAGTAAAATTTACACATTGGAAATATATAGTTTGATGACTTAGGGCAATTGCATAGAGTCGTGTAACTACTGCCACGATGAAGTTATAAGATATATCCCTCACCCTCAAAAGCTTGTTACACAGCCTTGTACTCAATCCCCTCCCCCGACTCCTAGCCTCGGGCAAGCACTGAGCGGTTTTCTGACCCTGTATTACTGCTTTTTCTAGAATTTCATATAAATGAAATCACACAGCATGTAGCCCTTTATGTTTGACTCCTTCAATTTAGCAAAATGTGTTGGAGATTCATCTAAATGTTTCGTGTATCAATAGTTCATTCCTTTTTACTGCCAAGCCATGTCTCATAGCATGGATTTATTCACCACGAGATGGACATTTGGTTTGCCCCCAAAATTTGTAATGTATAATGCTGCTATAAGTGTCTGTGTATGAGTCTATGAGAACATGTGTTCTCCAATTCTCTAGGAGGAAGGTTGTTGGTTCATTGGTAAGTGTGTCTTTTGTGTGTTTGTTTTTTGTGGTACTGGGGATTGAACCCAGGGACCTTCTACCTCCTAGCTACACTCTCAGCCCTTCTTATTTTTTTGTCTTGCTAGGTTGCTGAGTCTTGCTAAATTGCTGAGGCTGGGCTGAAATCTGTGATCGTCCTGCCTCTGCCTTCCAAGCACTGGGATTACAGGTGTGCACCACCACACCCAGCTGTAAGTGTATCTTTATAGGACATTGTCACACAGTTTTCCAACCAGACTGCACCTCTATGTATTACCTCCAGCAGTGTGTGGGAGTGCCTGGGAATCATCATTCCTTTTAATTTTGCCATTCTAGTGGACATGCAATGGTAGCTGTCCTGTCTTTCTTCATGAGTACCTCCCTCCTCCCCCCGAACCTGCCTGCTTTGTTCATTCCCCAGTGCTGTTAGGTAGCTGCATTTTAAAAATGTGTCCATTCAGTAAATTGTGTTTAGTCATTATTGTATGTGGAAGCCTGATTATGATGTATTAGGGGCAGACATTAGGGCATTTCCTTGTATGCAGTATTTAGATTTTTTTTTTTTTTTTTTTTTTTGCAGGTTTTGAGCTTGTAGGGGCTTCCCAATTCTGCTGTGAAATCAATATGACATCTAGTGGCTTGGTGAAGAAAGTTTGGACGATTTTTATTAGTATATCTGTATTGGGGGCTTTGTAGATGAGGCTGTAGGAATGGGGTCAGTGGTTAAATTATGTTTTATTATGGTGGTCCCCCCTTATTCAAGGGGGTCATGTTCCAAGACCCCCAGTGGATATCTGAAACCATGGACAGTACCAATCCCTGTATATACTATGCTTTCTCTACATGTCTCATAGTGCCAGAGTTTATCAGTCACTTCATGTTTTATCCCCAGTACCTTCTTTGCATCACTACTCTTACTCTTTGAGCTATCCTTAAGTATATATGGGTTAATAGAACGCAAGCACTGTGATACATCCACAGTCAGTCTGATAACACAGATGGCTACTAAGTGAAAAATGGGGAAGGTAGTGTATACAGTGTGGATATGCTGGATAAAGGGACGATTCATGACCCAAGAGGGACAGAGTGGAACAATGTGAGATTTCATCACACTGTTCACAATGGTGGGCAATTTAAAACATCTGAATTCTCTCTCTCTCTCTCTCTCTCTCTCTCTCTCTCTCTCACACACACACACACACACACACACACACACACAAATGTACTGGGGATTGATTAAACCCAGGGGCATTCTACCCCAGCTTTATTTTATTTTGAAACAGGGTCTCAGTCATGAAAGTCCTTACTAAGTTGCTGAGGCTGTCTGTGAACCTGCTAAACTCCTGTCTCAGCCTACCAAATACTGGAACTATAGGTATGGGCCACTATGCC
>PVLC010022588.1:0-26571 GCA_004027655.1 Graphiurus murinus
CTAAAACTATCCCTCTTTGCAGATGACATGATATTATACCTAGAAGACCCAACAAAGTCAGGCAAAAAACTTATAGAACTGATCAACAAATTCAGCAAAATGTCTGGATACAAAATCAATCTTAAAAAATCAGAAGCTTTCCTCTACACCAACCATAAAACCACTGAAAAAGATCCAGAAAACAATTCCACTCACAATAGCATCCAGAAAAATAAAATACTTAGGGATAAACCTAACCAAAGAGGTAAAAAGACCTCTATAGGGAAAATTACAAAAAGTTGAAGAAAGAAATTGACGAAGACCTTAGAAAATGGAAAAATCTACCATGCTCTTGGATAGGCAGAATAAATATCAAAATGGCCATTCTCCCAAAAGTAATCTACAAATTCAATGCAATACCCATGAAAATACCAAGTTCATTCCTCATAGACATAGAAAAATCAGTCCTTAAATTCATTTGGAACAACAAAAAGCCTAGGATAGCCAAAGTAGTTCTTAGTAACAAGAACCATGCAGGAGGTATCACAATACCTGACTTCAAACTTTACTACACAGCCACAGTAATAAAAACAGCATGGTATTGGCACAAAAACAGACACACAGACCAATGGAGCAGAATAGAAGATCCAGAAACAGACCCACATGCTTACAGTCAACTGATTTTTGACAAAGGAGCCAAAAACATACACTGGAAAAAAGATAGCCTCTTTAATAAATGGTTTTGTCAAAACTGGTTAGCCATATGCAGGAAAATGGAAATAAACCCCACTTTCTCACCCTGCACAAGAGTTGATTCCAGGTGGATCAGAGACCTGGAAGTCAGGCCAGAGACCTTGCAGCTACTTGAAGAGGGCATAGGCCCAACACTTCAACACATAGGCACAGGTCAAAACTTTCTCAATAGGACCTCAAAAGCACAAGCAACTCAAAGGAAGATCAATATGTGGGATTACATTAAACTAAAGAGCTTCTGTGCAGCAAAGAAAACTATCAAGAACCTCAACAGAGAACCCACAGAGTGGGAGAAAATCTTTCCCAGCTGCTCATCTGACAGAGGACTCATATCTAGGATATACAGAGAACTCAAGAAACTCAAAGCTAAGAAAACAAATAACACAATCAAGAAATGGGAAAAGGATCTAAATAGACACTTCACAAAAGAAGAAATACAAATGGCCAATAAATGTATGAGGAAATGTTCAACATCATTACCAATCATAGAGATGCAAATCAAAACTACCTTGAGATTTCACCTAACTCCAATCAGAATGGCAACTATCAAGAACACAAACAACAACAAATGCTGGCGAGGGTGTGGAGAAGTGGGAACCCTAATACATTGTTGGTGGGATTGCAAATTAGTGCAACCACTTTGGAAAACAGTATGGAGGATCCTCAGATGAATGGGAATGATCCTATCATATGATCCAGCAATACCTCTACTGGGTATCTACCCAAAAGAAAGGAAACCAAACTATCAGACCAACGCATGTGTATCTATGTTTATAGCTGCACAGTTTACAATTGCCAAACTATGGAACCAGCCAAGATGCCCATCAACAGATGAATGGATTACAAAACTATGGGATATGTACACAATGGAATTTTACTCAGCCTTAAAGAAGAACAAAATCATGTTATTTGCAAGGAAATGGAAGGAACTGGAAAACACTATGTTAAGTGAGATTAGTCAGTCACAAAAAGTTAAAAATCGAATGCTCTTCCTAATATGTGGAAGCTAGGGAGAAAATGGGACATAAGAGGGACTCCAGATGAAGGAGAATTCTTAGGTGAACAAAGAATTTGATTTAACAGAAGGTGATGGGGGGAGAGGGGGACACCCTAATGAGCATGATGTACTTACAAGATCACATCAAAGTCAATCATTAAACTGACCTTGAGAAGGAGGGAGAAGGAGGGAGGGGGGTGGGAATTGGGGAAGGGTTAATGAGAAATGTGTGCATGGATGTCTTTACCTATATTAGCTCATACCCAACAAAGATGTGTGATTAACCCTGTTGTACCCAAGAAATGTATAAAAATCAATGCTGAAAAAAATTAAAAAAAAATACATCCCAGCACAAAATAGCTAAGATGTTCAGAGTAGAAAGGATGCACATGACTTCTGTAGGTGCTGTATATGATGAATATTACATTTATTTATTCATGAGACAAACACTTAAATTTCAGGTCTAGACAATCTTTTAGGACATGGACATGCAGAATTTTATTCAGCTTGTTTATTTGTTTTTCCCTTAAGTTTATAATGTCCAAAGTAAAAAAATAAAGTTCAATATTACACTTGACACAGCACATTGGGAAGGCAGGAAGTTGGCTGAAGAGTTCACATCTGATACTTGTTCTGAATAATAGGTTAAAGATAGATGAAAACTTATTTCCTTCCTTCCCCTTCCTCTTTCCTTCCTTCCTCCACATCTGTTGCTTACAAAGCTGCCATCAAGTTTTCATCTTTATCTTGGTCAAAGGTCTCACACACACACACACACACACACACACACACACACACACACACACAAATCATTTCCCTCTTTATTTCCTAATCCTGTATTTGATGTGGCTTTCTCTTCAGATATGCAATAATTACTATTTTTTGGTTTTACCTTAAGTTAAATTGAAATGATATGAATCCAGATTTAACATAAATTACATGAATAATAAATTAATTTATTTTTCTGGAGTCCAGAAAGAGAGAAGAATGTCTAGATATAGTGTGGATTTTTGTGTTATAACATTGCTAGCTGCCACCTATGGCCAGCAGTTGAACCACAATTAACAGCTCAGAAAGCACAAGAATAAAGGAATAGACAGGACCAGTTGGAGCCCCAAGAAATCATTTCTCCCATTGGTCACCATCATTCTCTCATTCTCTTTAACACATGCACACACACACACACACACACACACACACACACACACACACAAATGGAATGATAGGAAAGTGGGATTTATGGATATTACATTTTATCTTTTAAGTAGGTATTTTTGGAAGAAATTTTATATACCACTGTACCCATGACAAGTTATTCTTTCCTGGAAGACAAAATATGTAGCATACCTTTCTTATCTTAAAAAAAAATGTATTTAGGAAACAAAGCCATTTTCTTTATTAAAGATATTTTATCCTAAATTATATAGGTCATAATAATAATATGGCTCAGAAGTTTTCAAAAATTATTATTACTGCTGGGTGTGGTGGCATATGCTTGAAATCCCAGTATGTGGGAGGATGACACCAGAGGATCCAGGTTCCTGGCCAATCTCAGCTACTTAGTGAAGCCTTCCACAACCTAGTGAGACCCTGTTTCAAAACAAAGCATAAAAATTAGGGCTGGGGATGTAGCTCAGAGGTAAAATGCCCCTGGGTTCAATCTCTAGTACCACAAAAAAATTATTACTTATTATTACTACTTATTATTTTTGGAGGACAATATACTAATGCAAAGGAAGGGGATCCTTACAAGGGATGAAAACCCATATATAAGGGTAGCAATAACCATGAAATGTTTCTATTATCTCTAACTCTTGTTTTGTTTTGTTTTTGTTGTTGTTGTTTTCCCATGCAAGGGATCATAGAGCACACACATCCCTGAATATAGTGTATATTTCTAGTGTATTTCACAACTTCAGAAAAAACAGATATCCTTGGAAACAATAAGAAAAGTAGACTATTTCAAAGGAATAACTTATATAATTGAAAGCAAACTCTATCAGCCTTCCTAATGAGAATGTACTCACAGATAGTTGGGCAACCATTTCGTTTAACAGAAAACACAGGTAGTTTCCCCTTATTAGAAAGTATGTTCAGCTGAGAATGGTGGTGCACACTTGTAATCCCAATGCTTGGGAAGCTGAGACAAGAGGATCACAGGTTTGAGGCCAGCATCAGAAACTTAGTAAGGTCCTCTGCAACTTAATAAGACCCTGTTTCAAAATAAAAATAAATAAATAAATAAATAAATAAGGTCCCTGGAGGTGTATCTCAGAGGTAGAATGCCCCTGAGTTCCATCCTCAGGAGCCCCCATACCACAAACACACAAGTATATTTATTACAGCATGTTTATAGGATGAGCTTCTTACTTAAAGAAGATGGATGGGTCTAAGACAGTAATATTTAGGGAAGAGATTCTCATACCTAAGTGGCTGTATATTTTCAGGAAAGTCTCTGTCTATGTCCATGCTCCCCTATATTTATTTCTTCTCAGTATAGGGCCTAACATCAAAAGATCTTCAGTTAATGATTTGGATGGGAGCTTTTAGATTCCAAGAAGGCTCTCATAAATGATATATTTAAATGCATGTGTTGATTGTTTCTTCTATGTCATATTTGACAAACAGGACAGGTATTATTCAGTTCCATTCTGGGAAATTTTTCAGCTTTGACAATGCTGTTTCTGTATTTTTAAGTGACTACTTTGCTACCAAAAAAGCTGCTTGACTCATTTCCACATAGAAAACTCATAAAAAATTGAAAGCTTCAATAATTTTAAATCATTCTGTGTTGCTCATGGAGACTTAAATTTTGGTGGTAATTTTTTTATTAGCACTTTAATTTGGAAGGTACCAGGCTCCTACAAGATTTAAAATTATTGGAGCATTTCAAAATTTTATAAGCTTTCCGGTAAGGTTGTGGATACAATTCTAGGCTTGTGAAGTAAAGCACAATTTTAAGTTAATTTAAATAATTTAAGTGCTGCAGACTTTTAGGGGAATTGTTTTGTCTTTCGAATTGGAATTCATGATAGAAGATTAGAATCATGTTACAAAGAGGAAATACTTTTCTTATAAAAATAGTAATAATTCTGATTCATATTGAAAGACATGTATTTTGTCAATTTATATTTCAATTTGCATTTTTATATTATTTCTTCATTATTGTTTTTTGAAGAATTTTATTCAAACACTGTTTTGCAATTATTACTATAAAACTACATTGGTGTCTCCAGTGGCAGATCTCAGATCTATGTCCTTAGTTCTATTTCATTCACAGATTCTTTTCAACTTATGATGGGGTTATGTCCAAATAAATCCTTTGTAAGTTGAAAATACAATCATTTGAAGTACATTTAATGCACCTAGCATATTGGTATATTAAATACATAGCTTAGCAATACAGTTCACTGCAAAGTATTGGTGGTTTTACATCCTGACACTGAAGCCAGCTGGGACCTGGGTTTTACTGCTGCTGTTCATCATTGCGAAAGTGCCATATTCATTATCAATTGCCTGATAATAGATCAATATTCAAGATTTAAAACACAATTTTTACTGAATATGTATCATTTTCACATCATGGTAAAGCAAAAAAAAAGTCAGTAATTATCTGAATGACAAAAACAGTTAATCTTGTAAAATGATTTAATGTCTGATAAAAAGTGATTAGGGATTGGTTAAATAAAAATTTTGCTATTCAAGAAGACCTTATGTAAATGAATTACCTCTAAGAGAATATATTTAAAATAAATAAATTAAAAAATTTTTACTTAAATATAAATCTAACTGAACAAAAATTGGAGAATAAATGTTAATATAACTAAGAAAAACAAATTGTTTGGATTTTTAAGGAGAAATAAATCATAAGTCATGGACAAAACAATAAAAACCATAAATATGATTACAGAAAACACAAATGTATGTGTAATGATGTGAATAGAGAAGTAGGCATTCTTCTCCATGGTATGGAAAAAAACACAAGTTGAACATGAATTGTTTTTCCTTCTTTTAATATTTTTGGACTTTATATTTTAATATTAGAATCCATTGAGACAATGAACAATTTAAAATTGGCAAAGACAAAGAAATCTAAGGAATGAGGGGTACTTCATTTATTGGAAAATGTGCTAAGGAGGTTTTAACTGTTTAAGTTATTGAAATTCCTTCACATGTAATTGGTTGTTTTATTACCAGTAAGTCTCTTTGTCTATATTTATGGACCCAGGATACATGGAGACGACTTCACATTCCAGGCTCTTCTTTCCCCCTCACAATGCTATTTCATATGTACTTTCATTTCCCATATTTCCTTTTCACTAGAAGCAATATCTAAAGGTTTATGTAGATTCGAGTTTAATATTTTGTGTAAGAACAGGGCTGGTGGTGTGACCCTTATTTCCTATCATATTAAAAGGGCATAGTCTATGTTCTGAGTATTTGTGTCTTTGTGAAACTCATAGTGTAACATAATCCTCAGTATGGTAGTAGTAAAAGGAAAGACCACTGGAAGGAGATTTGGGCAAAACCCACACAAAGGCAATTAGTGTCCTTAAAAAACAGGTCCTCAGAGGACTTTCTCCTTCTAACATGTGAGGATATAACTAGAAGGTACTATATTTGAAACAGAGGGGAAGATATCAATCTGCTGGCTCATAGAATTTCCAGCCTCCAGTACTTTGAGCAATAAGCTTCAATTGTCCATAAATTGCCCATTCTGACACAGACATATAGGTTTAGTTTTCCCTCTCTGTAATGTGAAGAGTAATCTGCAAGTTAAGATGATGACAGTTGGCTTCCACTTCTTCCACTATAACTTCCTGCTTAGTATATCTAGTACTTTCACCACTAAATTGCCTTTACCTTAATCAGTCATTTTATTAGGCATCACAAAAGAGTAATTTACTTATTCTTTAATTTGTTTAACATTTATTACCTTGAATTCTCATATAAAACTGTTTTTCACATTGCAAACCAAGGACGCATGTCTGCTTATCTTGTGCCAGTTCCACCACAGTTGGTAAGTTGATGACTCCTGATCATATCAGGAAATTTGTGAAGATTTTGTTACCAAATTTTGTTAAAAATGTTGGATCCATCAGTTTGCTGAGAATTGGAACCACAAGAAGATATAAATAATGGTGATTTGTTAAGACTTCATTGAGACAATTGTGGCACCCCTTTAGCAATCTATGCCCATTGCCTTTGTGTGTTTGGTAGTCTGAAATAAATAGAACAGGTGGCTGGAAAGCAGAGATGGATAGGACAGGTGAGAAGAAAGAACAGATTAGTACTTTTGTGGATGAATGTGATTCTTGTCATTCTCATTACTACCAGGCCTCCAGACTAAATGATATCAGCATCCATCAGAAAAAATATGGCTCCCTTCCTCATAGAGCTAAATGAATTTCACATCTGGTGCAGCAGATTACAGAAAATGCTAGAGTTTGCAAACTAAAGCTGCTGCTCCTGATAAGAAGCTAAGATAGCAGATGATAAGAAGCTAACAGATATACCACACAAGTAGGAATGACAAGGGCATGTAATATGATGCTCAAAACTGATGAGAAGAACAAGAATAAAACTGCTGCTTCACCCCTGCCTCCCAAATCTCACAGAATATATGATGTAGACCCAACCTTGGCTCTGCAGAAGAGGGCATTCTGAGTAACACACTTCAAATTTGACTAAATTGATATGATATAAATGTACCCAAAATGCCACCTACTTTGTAAGTATGATTATTATTTTTATTGTTAACCATCTCATTTTGTGTGCTTGATTTAGAGATATATTTGGGGAAGAGTCAAAGGCAGCATGGTTGCACTCTCACCATCTCCCTTTGTTCCCTAAAAGTAAGGAGAAAACAAATTAGTGTAAATCAAACAATAGCATTGACAAGCATTCAGAGTGGTGAGTAATTAATGCTGGAAGTGAAACAAGAATAAATACAACTCTCTCATTTGGTTTCTTTTTCTTTCTTTTTTTTTTTTTTTTTTTTAAGAAGACAATAGAGGCATAATGGCTAAAATCATTTGTGACTGAATCAGACAGACTGGATTGAGTCTCAGTTTTGTCCTGTACTAATAATATGTGCTTTGGTAATTTACTTTCAGAATTTCAGGCCTTTCTCCTACAAAAACAGAAGTAATAACACCAAACTTTCAAGATTACTATGCATGATACCTGAGAAAAGACAGGCTTATCATCTATACAAACTATTCCAAAAATAAGTTTTAAATTTGCTCCTACTATTGTTATTATTATTCTCCCTTACACTTTCTTCACCCCTTGAACTTCTAGGAGATTGTTGAATACTTAGATGATAATGTCCTGAAGTCATTTGCTTATAGATAATCTTTATAGTTACTACTTATTATTCTTTTGATTCAAAATTTTATCAGGCATGACTATATTTAAATCAAATATTCTATCTTTTTTCTTTTTTTTTTCTTTGTGTGTATTTGTGCATGCTACTAGGGTTTGAAACTAGGAACTTTCTACCTCTGAGATACACCACCAAATCTATTTTATTTATTATTTTGAAATAGAGTTTCTCTAATTTACCATGCACTGGTCTTGAACCTTGAGATTTGGAAGGTAAAGGACAATACACAAGCAGTGTAACTATAAGGAAAATGTGAGAGAGGATCTCTTGAGAACTAAATATGTAACAAATCAACAGATAAAGAAGAGATTAACCTTAGACCCTAGATTGGTACATATATTAGTGCAGAAGCTTGCTTTTCATATTAATATTTTATAGCAAACTTCCATTCAAAGGTTAAATGTTCTTGAGTAGTTTGACAATCTTAAATGTAAAATTTTAAGTATATTACTTACCAACTTATTTTCAGCAGTAGAAACTTGATTATGTGACCATAGTATTAGGATGCATATGATATTATAAAAAGTTAGAATGTGTATGTGTACGATTTTAAGGTGACTTATAATAAAATCATTTTTATAGCTGACCAAAACATAGGACCTTTTCTATGAGTGTTCACAAGAAGGAGAAATTTGACTCAACACTGATTTTGTTAATGATTCCATACACAGGTTATTGTTGATCAGACTAGGAATATGTAGCTCTTCCATACCAAGGCATTAAGTTGCTCCACCCTTTAAATTTGGAAGTGAGAATGAGAAATCAAATAATAATTGATTTCCTTAATATGAAGTCTTATAAAATGTAAGGCCATTCTTTTCATCTATGAGCAAATTAAAAAGAGGTAAAGATCAAATCATACATTAAAATAATTATCTAGACAGGAAGAAAAATTAAGGCAAAGAAAATATGGGTCTAGAAAGAATCAGAATATATATGCTTTGATTTCTACTGGCATAGCATTTCTTAATCCAGTCCCTTGTTAGCTCCAACTTATTTTCTGCCCCCCCCAGTCTTTCAAGCCATGAATATGTCCACATTTCCTCAAAAATAGTTCTACTGTTTCAAATTCACCATATTAAGAGATTTTCAATTATCTAAACCACACAAGGAAAGCTCCTCTCTTTCTAAAGAGGCTGAGAATATTCACATTTGCTTCATAGAAAAAGGAGTTCTTTATTAAGCTTACAATATGATTATAATAATCTTACTGATTACTTATCATTATCCTAATGTTTCTATTTCTTTTATCCTAAAATCTAGCAATAGAATCTTTTTTATGAAAATTAAATAACTTATATGAAGACTATGAAGCAAACATTGGATTGATGTTTTTGAAGAACTGAACTAGAGAACGGTAGTATGGTAGTAATAGGTGATATTTGTGAGCAGAACCCAGAATATAAATGAACTTTTCAGCCATGGTGGGAACTTAGGAGGCAAATTTTATCTATGTTCACAGAGAAGCTTCTGAATGCTTTAAGAAATCCAGTGATTTTGTAAAAAAGACAGTGACTATGGTGGGAAGCTTCCAAGATGGCTCCCAATAATGACTGTCCTCTGATACTGTCACACTCATAGAAACACTCTTCCTATATTTTACCAGAGACTCTTTAACCGGTAAAATGAGCAGAACCAATGGTATTTCTCTGTCACTTCCAGGTTATGTATTAGGTTATCAAAGATTTCTACTTCTGCTTGGTTCTCTCTCACTCGCTCGCTCTTTTTTCCAGGAAGCAAGATCTTGGTGTTCCATGTAAAGAGGCCTATGGGTAAGAAACTGAAGTTCTCCACCATCAGCCATGTGAGTGAGCCTGGAAAAAAATCTTCTCATAGTAAACTTTCTTTTGTATAAGTAGCACAAATGAAACATTAATAGAATGTTTTCTTTGAATAGCATAAAAACAATTTCTTTAAATGGCTAACTTTTCCTTTTCCCCCTGACCCCCTTATTCTCTTTAGACTCTGGTAATTACTCTTCCACTCTCAGTTCTATGAATTTGCCTCTTTTAGATTCCATGTATGAGTGAGGTATAATATTTGTCTTTCTGTGCCTGACTTATTTAACATTGTGTCTTACAGGCTTATCTATATTGTCACAAATGACAGGATTTCCTTCACTTTTAAGGTTGAAAAGAATCTCATTAAGTTTTTGTTTAGCAGACCTTGCATATCTGTGCCTTTTGACTATATTTTGTTTACTCTTATTTAATACTGTAATTAAAGTAGCTAGAATGACTTAGTCTATCACTTTATACTTTGCTTTCTAGGTTTTCAGGCCTTTATTTTTTCACCAGTTCTACTTTGCTAATTCTTTGCATAAATATTTTCTAAGGTAATATTTTAATTTCTTTAATGATGTTTCCATTAGATTTTGAATATTTGCTTAGTGTTTGCTTAGGGCTTACCTCAAGTTATTAGAATCTACTTTAAATTTGTACTTATGTAATTCTAGTGATATAAATACACACACACAAACACATTATTATTTACATAATTCTATTCTATTTCTGCCATTTTCCTATACATACAACATATATTAATATTATATACCCAACATTACATTATTGTTTTTATGTAATTATTAATAATTATATGTAATTTTGTATCTTTGAATGGAATGGAAAGGAGATCAAGTTAATATCTCTGTTTATGTTTTCTGGGTCTCTGTTACCACGGATTGAAGTTACCATCTGGTGTCTTTTCCTCACTCAAATATGACTGTTCTCTCACCTCTTTTGTTATGTTATTAATAAATATATTCCACTTCTACATGTTATAGCCTCAACAATACAATTATATATAACTTTTATTCAATTGCCTTGTAAATCATTTAAGAGAAGAAAGAATAAATATTCATTTTTATGCTAATTTATAATTTATGATGAACCTTACTGGTGCTTTTATGTTTTCCAAAAAATTTAAATAACTGTGTGTGCTTGTTGTAGCATGAAGAGTTTCTTTTAGTATTTATTCTAAGCCACATTTGCTATCAAAAAAATTCTTTCAGTTTTTGTTTATATAGGAATGTCACTATTTTGCTTCTGTGTTTTAAGATTTGCCTGGCTGTAGAATTTTTACTTGGCTGGCTCTCTTCTTTCTCGGGATAGAATATGTCATGTCACTGATTTCTTGCCTCCATGGTGTCTGAAAGGAAATCATTATTTAATCTTACTGACTCCCTCATAAGTGACAAGTATTTTCTTTTTCTGTGTTCAAGATTTTCTCTATTTTTCATTCAGTAATTTAAGTATGATATATATATATATATATATGCATAGAATCTCTTTATGTTCAACCTATTTGAAACTGACTTATCTTTTATGTATAATTAACATTTTAAATAACATTTGGAAAGTTTTAACCATAAGTTTTTTCTATTTTTTTCTTCTCATTCTCTCTCTCTCTCTCTCTCTCTCTCTCTCTCTCTCTCTCTCTCTCTCTCTCTCTTTCTCTCTCTCTCTCCTCTCCTCTCTTTCTCCTTTTGGTGCTCCCATTAAACATATGCTGGAAAAAATCATGATGTTCCATATTTCTAGACTTAACATTTTCCAATGTCAAATGTTTTTACTTTGAGTAAGGTAGGGAAAGAATAATTGGGACTCCAGAGTTTTCAAAGTTCTGTATCCAAGTTAGAAACTCTTCCTTATGATTATGATTCTGTATAAGAAGAAAACCCCAGGCCTAATCACACTCACTTGGAGATTAGTCTCTGAAATTCTAGTTGAGGTTACAATAAATGTTGGTGGCTTTTTCCTTGTAATAAAGATACCATGGACTTTCAATGAACTTAGGTAAAAATCTTGTGTTCTGCCAGAAATTTTCATCATTTTAAATGGTGAAGGATAGTATCAATGCACCTTGTAAATACCACTGAATCTCCCTGTCCTCACCATGTTTCAGCAGATTTTCTTGAATACATGTTTCATCCTTGGCTGTATGCCCTTAGTATAATTCCAGAAATTTTAAATGTTTGTAGTTTCTAAGATATAATTTTTACTAGTGTTTCCTGAAAATAGGTCTGTGAGGGTCATCATAATGATATATTTTGGAAGTATTCTGCAATTATTTATCCTTTTACTTATATATTTTATTTTGTTTTATTTTTTGTGGTACTAGGGATTGAACTCAGGGGCATTCTGCATCTGAAATACAACCCTAGCCATATTTTTTATTCTTTACTTTGAAACAGGGTCTCACTAAGTTCTAGAGGGCCTCACTAAGTTACGGAAGCTGGTCATGAACCTGCAATCCTCCTGGCTCAGTCTCCCAACTACTGGGATTACAAGTATGTGCCACCATGCTTGGCTTCCCTGCACTTATTATTATCTGACTGTTAACCATTCTTCTATAAGCTTTTACCAGTTTTATGTAGCTTGAGTCTGGTATATGAAGCTACTAGTACCAAAATAATTTAAGTTCCTTTATTGGTTCATGGTTGTTCCAGTTACCAAACACATTTGATTTTCTTTAGGATTATTGTCCTTGCTGAGAGGCCTACTTATTTTTCCTGTAGGATTTTGTTAGGCTAATCTCAACTTGGAAACACTTCATTCCATCCCTACCTGTAAGGACAAGATTACTTAAAGACAAAGTTAATTTTCAGTGAAAAATACAGATGAAACTCATAAAGAAATGAGGAATAGTGGCATATCTCTTGGTAATCATTAATTTATTTCAGTGCTCCTCAAATTTTAATTTCCATTCTAGTCCCATAAATATCTTGCTAAAAATTAGACTCTCATTCTCTCAGTGTGCAGAAGAAAAGATTGTACATTTCTAAACATGCTCTCAAAGGAGAACCATATGGCTACTCTATGGGCCACATTTAAAGAGAGAAGACTTAATGTCATTAAATAGAAAACATGTTTTTTAATGATTCTTCATCCTGTTAAATTCTACACATTTTTTTAAGTTGCCAAAGAGAAGAAATGGATACATTAATTATGTAACTCTTAATCGCTTTCACATTAGCATCACAAAGACCTTCTGAGTTTTAATATTACCAATCTGATGGTCTTTTCTGAAGTTTTAGGCAAGAGGCTATTCTCTCTCATCTCTTTCTTATTCAGTAGAATAGGATTATTTCTTTAATTCAAACATGGTAATAAGAACGGGATTAGAACCTTGTTATGTTTTGACAGAGTTCAATGAAGAATTTTTTTACTGAACAGTTTTTAATTGGTAATCTAGAACCTGGAGGGAACTCTGCAGTATTAAGTGATTCAGTCTCTCCTCTATAGTAAAGAGTAGAGAGAAAGCATCTAGATATAAGCTTTGATGGTACAGTGTAAAAGATAAACTCTACTGAACAGTCTGGATTAAACATGAAAAAAGCAATTGGAGTTCACAATTGGAAGTAATAATTATGACCTTATTCTCAATAAATAAAGACTTGGCCTGATTAAATAAGATGCAAGTCAAATTCTACTACTAGAACAAAGACTATCAGAAAACAAATGCTCAAATATTTATCTAAAACAGAGGAATCCATATAATAATAAGTTTTATATCAATTATTTTATTTGATTCAACCTTATGCTATAAGGATAACAAATTTGTTAAAAATTTTGTTGAACAAAAATCTATTTTTTGTTAATGTTTGATCAAATTATCTAGAGGTCTACAAAGGACTTAATTTGATTTAATAATTTATATGACTATGTTTTATGTGTTTTCTAAAATACCTGTTCAATTTTAGATTCATATAAAAGAAATTTATCATAAAAGTCATTCTTTGGTGATAACTCAATATGTGTACGATTAAAACAGTTACAGTTTGTGTCAGTACTAAGGCACATCTTATTTGTAATGAAACAATGCTTAACTTATTGTGCATAACCAATTACCATAAACTTACTGGCTTAAAACCATGTGCGTTTATTATCTCACCATTTCTTTTGCTCTTTAATCTGGACATGGCTTTGGTGGGTCTTCTGCAATGCTGCAACATAGGTTTGACTACTATCTGAATATTGGCTGAGGAAGGATCCACTGCCAACCTTATTTTTTATTGGAAGATTCCATTCTTCGCAAAAGGTTGGAATGAAGCCTAGCTGCTTGCTGATTGTTGAACAAAGGCTGCTTTTAGTTTCCAGCCACATGGTCTCTCTATGGGCAGTTCATAATATAGTGGCTTGCTTGAAAATCAGTGTGAGAGAAAGGGTTTCCCACAAGATAGGTTACCATAATATATGATGTTATCTATATGTTTCACAAACATTCCATTTGTATGTTTGGAAGTTTACATTCCTAATGTGCTGAGAGCTAATAAAAAATGAATGTCAGATTTTAACAAATGTTATTTTTACATCTATTGAGGTGATTAGATCTTTTTCTCTTTTATCTAATTCTATTGACTGATTTATTGAAGTTAAATCAAGTTTACATATTACAACTAAAGCCCTTAGAATTATGAGTTTTTGTTCCTTTTATATATTAATATAATTATATATATTTAATTTACTAAAATTTGTAAAATTTTTTTCACTTATGTTCATTAAGATAATCAAACTATAATTTTTTTTTTTGCGGTACTGGGGATTGAACTCAGGGGCATTCTACCTCTGAGCTAAACCCCCAGCCCTATTTTTTATTCTTTATTTTGAAACCGAGTCTCACTAAGTTGTGGAGTGCCTCACTAGGTAGCTGAGGCTGGCCTTGAACCCGGATCCTCTGGTCTCAGCCTCCCGAATGCTGGGATTACAAGCGTGCGCCACCATGCCCGGCTTCAAACTATAATTTTTAATAGTATTATCTATATCAGATATTGGACCTAAAGCAGTAAAAAATGGTTTTACTTATTTTTTAATATTTGATAGAATTTACCATTGGATCTGTCTTAGATTTGAATTCTCTTTATGGAGAAATTTTAAACTAAAATAAATTTCTTCTTAAAAATTTTGATGTGTTATATAGTAATAATTAAAGTATATGGGGTTAGAAATGGGTAAAAATCAAACTCTCTAATAGGTACATGGTAATATCTAATTCTCATTTAGATCCCCTTAGTTTTTACCAAAGTCTTTTAAAAACTTTGCCTATTCATATAAATTTTTCAATAAAGTTATTTGTAATGTCCTATGATTATTATTTTAATATCTGAAGAATTTTTAGTGGAGTCACCTCTCATCCCTAATAGTTACAAAGTGTAGACCTCTGGAAGAAAGAATCTTGCAAGACATTAGATTGCTTGTTTTCACATGCAAAGTTCAAACCAAAAGCAAAAACTATTTAATAATTAATATTTAGAGAAAAATAGAGTTTTCATAAAAACTTTTCAGAGTAAACAAGAAAAAAATATTGACGAACTTCCAAAAGGATCAGTTTCCTAGCAAATTAACATTATCTATCATCAATCTATATACCTAAAATGTGTATATGTGTGCTTCAGTTGCTAAAAATTCCATAACTATTTTATTAATTTAGAAAATATAAAACTATCAACAACCATAAACACAATCTCTTCATATATGAAAATGTTACACTGTTATATCTAGATATCTTCCTTTGTACCACATATATTATTGAAATTATTATGATTTGTAAAACCTATAATGATTCTATGGTCCAGATAATATAGACTTGTCTTAAAATTTTTATAATTACCTTTTATTTCTATTAACTTTTATTAGTGTCTATCTTATCCATGTTCAAGAAGTTGAGGATTTATTTGCCTTTTTTTTTTTTTTTTTTTTGCGGTACTGGGGATGGAACTCAGGGGCATTCTACCTCCGAGCTATACCCCCAGCCCTATTTTGTATTATTTTGAAACAGGGTCTCACTAAGTTTCGGAGTGCCTCACTAGATAGCTGAGGCTGGCCGTGAACCTGGATCCTCCGATCTCAGCCTCCCAAACGCTGGGTTGTTTGCCATTTTTAAAAATCAAGTATTTTCTTTTAATATTTCAATATTATTTGCATTTTGGAGATATTTCACAACTTACTTATTTTGAATTATGTGTATTAAGTTTAAAATCTAGATAAATGTCTACCTCCATGTTCTTTCATTATTTAGATGTAGGAATGATCTAATAAGCAATAGTATGTATATGCTTTTATAATAACAAATGTGTATAGATTTAATTAAATAGCTGAAAATTATATATATATAAAAGGCCTGGGGATGTAGCTCAGTGTCAAGCACCCCTAGGTTCAATAGTCCCTAAATAAATAAGTAAATCCAATACAAAATAAATATTAATTTTCCATTTCCCATAGATAATAAATCCATCCGAAAATATAGGTATTGTGGCTAAGACATATTAAGGTTTTTTTTAGGATTCAAATGGAGACTCTCAATATATTAATTGAAACTTGTTTCCTCGCTTGCTTGACTATAAGTCATCTCAATGACTATTAATCCTGTATTATCTATAGACAAAACGCCTGTGCACAAGAATTTTGTGGGATATGCCTTTAAAAATTGTACCCTTTCAGATATCCCTATACTATAACTGCTAGGAAACTTTTGAGTCTATAGAAATTGGTCTTATAGAATAACTTATAATTTAGACCAAAATATAAATATGAGATGAAAATGCATACAAAAGTTCCATTTATTAATCATTTAGAAATTTTTGCTATTTTATGGTTCCATACCTATAATATAAATGGCCTAAAATGTAGGAGGGTGATAACTCAGCATTATGAACTAAGGTTAATGAGGTTTCATTTACATGAGAAGGGGGCTGAAGAGTTTGCAAACCAACTTATTCAGTGTGGGGACTGAAGCTAAATGTAACCACTCATCCTAATTAGGCTGCCAGTTCCTCCCCTGGTCCTTTCACTGTCTTGGGTTTGGACTTGCCAAGATATTTTTGGGAGTAATCTCAGATAACATGCTTATATTAATGCTCAAGCTCTTATTCCTGCAGATAGTCAGAACTTGTTCAGGGAATCCTGGAAATGCTGAGTGGTCATACTAATGATCACATGTAGGGTGACCTCATTGCAGTCGTGTGGTAAGATTACTCTCCATTTAGAGCTGCATCATTAAGAACAGCCCTGAGGAATTAGATAGAGACAAATTGTCTTCATTAGAAATTATCCTTAACTCTGGGTGAAAATACTAGTTTATATTAAATTCATCACATTAGCTAGAACCTATTTTTACACTTCAGTAAAGACATTAGTATTTCCTAAGGCAGAAACTTGCTAAATGGAAAGATGGTTTTGAACCTTCTTTAGTCCTTGATTTTTTTAAAGAGAGGTGTCGGAAACATCCAGTTTTGTTTTGTTTGCTCAGAAAAACCTTAATCTTTGGTGAAGCCTACTTCAGTGAAATCAGAGGCCAATTTCAGCTCTCTTTTAAAGTGATTTCCTAACTTAATGATATCTTTTGTTTTGACTGATCTGTTCCAGACTTTCCTGGCAGATAACTTGTTACCTATAAAAACTATTACAATGTAAGTTTTGTTTTGGAGGCAGGTGATTTCCAGATGGGAGGGCTCATGATGGTCACCCATCTGTATCACAGCAGGAAAGTGCCAGCTGTTCAAATTAATCAGAAGAATTATTTCTAATCTGAGCGTCTGGAAGGCTTGATTGTTCATTCTGTATGAGATAGACTGAGCTGTAAGGGTCTGTGGTAGATAACCTTTTCCTCATTTATATAAGAAGAAGTTGGCTAGGAAGGTGCCTACAGTATCCACAAAGTCAGCCTGATCATCTGTATAGAAAATCCATTGGCATCTACAAACAAAGCTACCAGAATTAGTAAGTGAATTTAGCAAATTTGTTGAATGAGAGACCAGTATAAGGAAATCAATTCTAAATTACATAATTTAGCAATGAATAATTAGAAATTAAAATTAAATTATTTGCAAATGTTCTAAAATATAAGTTGAATCTGATAAGAGATATGCAAAAGACTAACTGAAAAATCATGGATTTCATAAGTATATAAATACATAAACACATATATAAGTATAATATATAACACATTCTCCACATAAAATTGATGAGAAAAATTTAAAAAGCCTTAAATATACAGAGCAATATATTCTAGTCATGGATCTGAAGATTAAGTATTTTAAAGATGTTAATACTCCCAAATAGATATAGAGATTCAATTCAAGTAAAAGTAAAATCCTGGCAAGATTTCTATTGAAATTGACAAGCTGATTCTAAAACTCATGAGAAAATAAAAATTACCTAGAATGGACAAACAACTGTGAAAAAAGGAAGATAATGTTAGGAGATATAAGATTGCCTAAATGAGAAATATATTGCAATATTTGAATAAGTGGTACTTAATTCTTTTTTTTTTTTTTTTTTTTTTTTGCGGTACTGGGGATGGAACTCAGGGGTATTCTACCTCTGAGCTATACCCCCAGCCCTATTTTTTATTCTTTATTTTGAAACCAGGTCTCACTAAGTTGCGGAGTGCCTCACTAGATAACTGAGGCTGGCCGCGAACCCGGATCCTCCGGTCTCAGCCTCCCAAATGCTGGGATTACAAGTGTGCGCCACCACGCCCGGCACTTAATTCTTTTTATTCAATATAATCAACTAAGGAGATTTTCAACATCATACCTACATGAACCCAATCCTAAGATTTTTTTTTTTCTTAATTGGTCTGGGATTGGACTCAGCTATCAGCATTTTCCCATGCTCCAAATTGATTTTAAAGAATATCCAGATTTGGGAATTACAAATTTAAATTGAGAAACTTCGGCCTTATGAAATGGCTAGTCCCTGTTTGTGTCACTGTATGTCTTCTACACAATTTAAATAAGAAGTCATCAATTGCTTGTACAGTCATCACAAAGAAGAATCTATGGTCTTATTTCCAGGAAATGATTGACACTCCTCATGTACTTGGCCTACTCTGAACTTTATTCTACTGCACCTGACACCAGCAGCAACATTATCATTACCAAAGGTCATTATTAAAAGCTCTATTGTACACAACACAGAAGACTTAGCCATACTCACTTCTAGTGGATGGAAGCATGTGTCTGGGCACACACCCCAACCACACATCATGTGTGTCACACAATCACATATCAGTATCTAAGTGGGTTTTCAAACAAACTCCCTTGAGGTCCAAAATCTGATATAGATGATACTATTAAAAATTATTGTTTGATTATCCTAATGAATATAAGTGAAAAAAATTATAAATTTTAGCAAATTAAATTTATTAATATATAAAGGAAACAAAAACTCATAATTCTAAGGGCTTCAGTTGTAATATGTAAACTTGATTTAACTTCAATAAATCAGTCAATAGAATTAGATAAAAGAGAAAAAGATCTAATCACCTCAATAGATGTTATTTGTTAACATCTGTTAACATTTGTTAAAATCTGATATTCATTTTTTTTTTTCATTACCTCTCAGCACATTAGGAATGTAAGGAAACTTCCAAACATACAAATGGAATGTTTGTGAAACATATATATAACATCATATATTATGGTAACCTACCTTGTGGGAAACCCTTTCTCTCACACTAATTTTCAAGCAAGCCACTATAATATAAACTGCCTATAGAGAGACCATGTGGCTGAAACTAAAAGCAGCCTCTGCTCAACAATCACTCTCCTTGAGAGATCTACTTGGAAGCTGGGGTTGATGTGTTGTTTTTCTGCAACCCAGGATCCTGAGTGACAACTGCAGCCTAGGTCCTCTAGGACAAGCCTGGAGGCTGAGTATGAAGGTGCTATTCTGAATGCTAGGTCTCTGAGGACTGATCTGTGCCCTGAGGATGCAGGAGTTAGCCTGAAACCTGGGCCTGGATTATAAGCTTTGGGGGACTATTACCATCTTGAGGTCTAGTGAGACAGGCTTGGATCCTGGTTCTGCTGGCTCTTGGGGCCTCAGAGCTGACTCAGAAGTTAAGACTGCCAACACCAGCATGATATTGGCAGGTGTAGTTTGGTCAAAAGTCCTTACCTGACCTAGTACTTAAGGCCAGGTACTACTACATGGTACTGAGACAGGCCTGAAGTCTGGAGTTGTGTGGGTTGACATCGTTCCATACTAGTCTAAAATCTGGAGCAGTCCTGCAGCCTAGGGATACAGGAGCTGGCCTGGCATGGGGTGGGCTTGGAGGCTTAGTCTGTGGGGACCATCCTGGAGTCTGGGACGGTGGGTGTTTGCCTAGGATTGGGTTTTATTGGAGGAGGACTAGTGTTGAGATTTGAGGCAAAACACAGTGTTCTTCTCTACTTTCCAGGCCGAAGGAATGTCTTTCCATACTGTCCTGCCTGGAGGAGATAAATGCAAAATTGTCTTTCCTACTTACCTCAATATATCTTTTCTTATTTCTGTACTATAAGCAGGTTTTGTAATCTTACTTCTAATTTCCTTCTTCCTATACAGATGTTTTCATTAATAGATAGCTATTGATAATTCTTCGGGGATTTGAGTGTCAGAAAGTCTATTACTCCATATTATTGATGCATATACTCTTATTATTGATGCATATACCCATTATTACTTAATCTGTTACAGGTACATTTTTCTGTATTCTACTCCTGATCTAAAAATGTATTCATTACAAATATAAAAAGCTTCCCTTATAGATAAAAATTAAAGACTGCTTGCATGTTTTTAAAGTGGATAAAATATTAATGTTTGTCATAATAACAAAACTTTTATTAATAAATAGAATATGTTGATTGTACATTTCCAAAGGAAAAAAATACAGATTTTTCTCAGTTACAAATTGGAAATATGTTGGATATTTGGTGTAAATTTCCAAAAGGATCATTATACTTGCTTATTTAACACTTAACTGAAGATAGAATGATGGATCCTTTCTGCTTCATTCATGTAAAATGAATAGTAAACAACTAAAATTCTTAAGGTTTGGGAGAAAACTGAAGTTCTACTTTTAACACTTCATTAATGAGAGATATTTCTTTTTTCTTGATTCTAGTATGTACTGAATTTGATAGGGAGGTCAAATGATTTTGTTGTTTACCTTTAAGTAAGTTTTATAAAGAAGCAGGGTAAGAAGTGTATTAAACATTTTTTTCTGAAGAAAGGAGAGCTTATTCAAAGAATTATCAGTGACCTTGTACCTTTCTATATACTAGTGAGGATCCTTAACACATAAAGTTAACATTTTTATTTTTTGATAAAATACTTTTGAAGTTACACTTTCTTTAATTGGATGTATCAAGGAGGTTGCTTTTGTAGGATATATGTATGATAGGAGTAAATGTTTCCCAGCTGTGATATAAGACATGTTAATGAGTTCCTTGAAAATGTTTGGGAACAATAGATCAAAACGAAAGTATGTCAGAATTTAGAAACAAATATGTTTAATTATTGTGAAGATGTATTTCAAAAAGTTGACTGATTAACTATTTTTATGTTAACATAAATCAGCTAAAGTAATTCTTCCTTGGTTTTATGGGAATAATATATAGAAAATTGATGTTAATCTAGTTTTTCTTCAGTTTTATTTTATTTCATCATTCACAATTTTGATTTTTTAAAAATCTTCTGTAGCCAGGCATGGTGGTGCATGTCTGTAATCCCAGTACTTGGGAGGTTGAGACAGGAGGATTGTAGGTTTAAAAATAGTCTCAGCAACTTAGTGAGACTCTTAGTAACCTATTGAGACCTTAATTCAAAAAGGAAAAAAATGGGCCAGAGGTATAGCTCAGAGATAGAATGCCCCTTCAACTCCCAATACCACAAAAACAACAAGAGAAAAAATATAATATATACCTAATATGTACACTTCCTTGTATATATTTTGTCTTCAAAATATATAACATAATTTAAGCATTTTTCCTTTCCAATTAGGCATATACACTATACTCTTAGTTTTTTATATTCCAGTATATTCCATTTTAGTTTCTTTCCTACATCCACCCCTACTGCCTGTGAAGCACAAAACTTTGATATAGAATGAGGAACAATTTAAAAATATCCAAAAATTATTTGATTTTCAAAATAATCAGTTCAGCTGGATATTTTCATGAGTTATTTATTCATTTATCTAACAAGCTCTTAGATGACTTTGAAGAAGTTACTGTACGCCTGGCTCTGGTATCTAATGATGAAATAACCTGGTTTCTGGATTCATGGAGACAATCATTTAGTGGAGACTGATCAGCTGCCAATCAGTTTATACCATGAAGATCACTTACCACTGAGCATAAGGAATCACTTATGGCTTCCAAATCTTTATAGATTTTATAACCTTTGAGTTTTATTTTTGATCCTGTTATTACTGACTCAATTATCAGTTTAATGGGTATTTGTTGGTTCTTTCTCTTCAAGATTTTATGTAATACACAAATCATGGGACACTGTTACTTTGGTGGCTTTCTATAAGCAATACTTTTCTGTTGTTCACACCATTGTTTTGTTGTTTTCTTGTGAATATTCTAAATATGGGCTTTCTTGTGACTTTCTTTAACCAGTAGCAGAATGATGCTGACTTATTTCCTCCATCTAAACCTGAAGAATTCTTGGTGACTTATACTTATGATTTTATAGAAAGGTAATCACAATATACTAAATCTAACTCTATTAAGGTAGCCAGGGTGTGAGAATTCTAATGAAGCCATATTTAAAGAACACGGCCGGGCGTGGTGGCGCATGCTTGTAATCCCAGCATTCGGGAGGCTGAGACCTGAGGATCCGGGTTCGCGGCCAGCCTCAGCTGCATAGTGAGGCACTCCGCAACTTAGTAAGACTCAGTTTCAAAATAAAGAATAAAAAATAGGGCTGGAGGTGTAGCTCAGAGGTAGAATGCCCCTGAGTTCAATCCCCAGCACCGCAAAAAAAAAAAAAAACCAAAACAAAAAAAAACCACGTGAAGCAAACTGAGAATCCTCAATAAAAACCCAGCTAAATTCTCCAACAATAAGTATCCATTCACCAATCATCTTCTATGAATGATAGGATCATATCCTCAGAGGTGATAGGGAAGGTTAGTTTTGATGAGTCAGCAAACAATCAATTTTGATGGAAAAGAACTCTGATACATTGTTGGTGGAATTGCAAATTAGTGCAACTACCTTGTAAATCAGTGTGGAAGGTCCTCAGAAGAATGGAAATGAACCTAAGACCCAGCTATATCACTCCTGGGTATCTACTCAAAGGAATTGAAATCAGACTACCATAGTAATGCATGCATATCTATGTTTCTAGTAGAAAAATGCATAATAGTTAAACTATGGAACTAGCCAAGAACAGATGAATGGATTATAAAATTATAGAATATATACACAATGGAATTCTACTCAGCCATAAAGAAGAACAAAATTATGTAATTTGCAGGGAAATGGATGGAACTGGAGAATATTATGCTAAGTGAGATTAGTCAGTCACAAAAATGTGAAAGGTCAGATGTTTTCCCTCATATGTGGAAGCTAGGGAAAAATTGAGTCATACACAGGAGGGACTCTAGAGAAAGAGAAAAAAACCCTAGTGGAGTAATTGAGGAGACCTATGGGAGGGAGGCAGGAAAGGGGAGGTAGACGCAATGAGGGAAACACTTTGATATACATAATGTATATACAAAATTTATCAATGCCAATCACAATATCATGCATGGGGAGGGCAGGGAGAAGAATGGGAGCTGGGGGAGGGCTCACCGAATACTGTGTGCATGTATTTCTCTATTACTCTGAACTTTATCATGATGTATGATTACAATTAACCAATAAAAAAAAATTCAACAACAAATATATATATATATGTATATTAGATAAGTAATCCAATGAAGAAAGATTTTATTTTGTTTCATTTTGTTTATGAGGATGAGTTGTTCCTAATATCAAGTATAAAATAGTAAATAATAAAGGATACAAAAAGTCCAATCATATATTCATAGTGAAATTTCTATATAGATATAAATTTGCTGATCTCAGGAAGTGGCACAGTAAATGTAGTTTCTTTTATTAACTCTTTTGATAAATCTATGTAAAAATTAGGCCAAAATATGAATATATAAATTATTTTGTGTGATCAGTAATGATATTTGGAGATTATGATTAAAGTGAAAAGATTGTTATGAAAAACATATTTAAAGTATATATTTTTAAAATATTCATCCAAGAGATCAGTCGCATATATTTTCATTGCCATACTGATGTGTTGTTCAACAAACTTATCCAAGTATTTGTTATCAACCTTTAGAAATGTTATATGCTATAATTGTATACCTTATCAGTGAATACATATGCCAAGGTGCAACTGAATACAGTTGATGACACAATGGGCTCTAGAGTCAATCTAATTGCATTCGTAGCCCAGATTTAATATCTTTTTAGCTTTCAATATAAATTAATATCCATGTAGGAACAATTTTATCATTAATATAACACTGAGAAAAGGCAGCACATTTAAAGAAGAGCATTATTCTCCTTGATAAGTTTAGAGCTTTAACTGAAACACCAGAACCCCCTCCTTGCTTCACCAATTTTCTACCTAAGTTGTATTTGCTAAAACTGGATATATTACAACTCCTAACAAAAAGAAAAGACAAGAAATTTACTAAAAGAAATGGTATGATTGGGTGAAACCAATCTGTGAACAAAATTGGAATTTTGTTCATAAAAGGTTGAGAATATGTATTGGGTAGGGCATTAATAGTGTCTTTTGGAATCTATCATTCTGCCTAAGATGCACATAAATATTGTATTCCATACATAAAATTTATGGAAAATGAAATGTCCTCCATTTACCTCCAGTATAAACTAAATCTGACCTAGTTTTGCTTGACTTCTTGTGCCTTCAGAGATACCTGACCCCATCAGGGCAGATATGTCTTTATGAATAACACAATATAGCAACAGAATGAATGCTATCTCCTCTATATATCAACAATAAATAATGATGGAAATGGAACATGATAACTTTGGTAAACTTACCTGTTGAGAATGGACATCCTGAGAAGCATCCAGGAGTACACTCCAAACCCTGATTGATAAGAATTACAAAAACTTGCTGTTTTGGCAGTGGAATTATTTTCTTGGTTCTGTCCTCTGCAATGATCTCTCCTGTCTATTATCCTTCATGGCTCCAGCTGAGTTTGACCTTTTTTAAGGATTCATAACTTTCACAGTGCATTTTCTGCTTGTGGAAATTCATGGGTCCAGGAAATACTTTAAGTGTTGTAGAGTCACACAAAAAAAGTCAATTTGGTTTTAGTTTTGTTCTTTTCATTTGTTTTTACTTCCTTGCCATTTATTTATTTTGCCATTACAGTACCTTCTAGTACTTCATAATCTTAGCCAATGCATTTAAAGACATAGTTTAATGCCTACAGGGTTTTTGTTTCTGGGTTTGTTTTGTGATTTAATCTATCATCATATATACTCTGTTTTTCCATTTGTTTTAGTTTAGCTTAATGGCAACTGCTTTGAAATATTTTAAAACAATAGCTTTTTGGCAGAATGTGGTGCTCATAACCTGACATTTGTTTGGTAAAAGTCTTTTACTATCCAACTACTCAACAAAACCTTAAAACCATAACTTATTTTCTGCTGAGGCATTTAGTACCTTCTGTTTAGCTTAGAAAATGTGGATTTTTTCCAACTCTGAAAATCCTCAAAATTTAGATTAATATTATATGCAGAAATTGATCATTTAAGATTAATCACATCTACAATTATATATTTCTTGTAGGACTTTTTTTGAAAATGGCAATGTGGCAGGTCAGAAGAACTGGGAAAGTTGAACAAAGTGATGTAAATTCAAGGCCAAGTTGGATATCATATTTCCTATCCTACCTAAATGTTAGCATGCTCATGCCTAGGTTAGTCTGCACAGTAAGAATGATTAGTTTTACAGAGCAAGATCAGAAGCTACATGTTGTGCAACCAACCAAGGGTGGGAAGTTATGGGTTCAAACTGGTCTGTCCAAAAAAGAAGCAAGGTTCTGAGGGTGAGGAGACAAGAAAGCCTTTATTCCAAAAAAAAAAAAAGAAAGAAAGAAAGAAAGTAGACAAAGATATTGGACTCCCAAGACCCAATTCTGACCAATCAAAAAAGAGTAGATGGGGCAACCACAAAAGGAATAAAAGATCATCATTCTCAGTTACTCTGAGAACAAAAGAAAGACAAATGTCATTTCAAAAGACATTTCAAAAGACTTGTGAGCAGTCATGTTCCTGGAGACTGATTTTGAGTTAAACTAGTTTTAGTGATATGTTGTGGGATCTATACATTTTGAACATGTATCTTCATCTGCTTGACTTTTAAATGCATTTTTAAAAAGGAGACCATATCTGCAAGGAGTTGAGAGACAAGAACAAATAGCACCTGATTGTATCTGATTGTCTCAATGTTATCCTGAATAGACAAATAAGAAGGCTGTCTTGATAAGCCTTTCTAGTAGAAGTTTGCCATATGGATTTCTGAACCTTACCCTTTATACCCTATAAAAGTTCTCTCTTCATTAATTTAGGAAGTGACAAGAAGAACTAATCTCCTAATCTTTGACCAAAAAGTCTTTAAATATTCATATTTTTATTAGA